>CAUYON010128944.1:0-20421 GCA_963573935.1 Arctocebus calabarensis
ATGCGTCTGTTAATTAGCCCATGTTTGTTGTTTGCCAGCTGCCTCAGTCAGCAGCTAAGGAGCCCAAGGCAGCATGTCTGTTTCACCATTGTTGGATTCTGAGTTCCAGAAAATGAACAAAATGGGAACAAAACAAAGCACCTTCCTTTCCAATACCTGCTGCGTTCTTCTCTCTCATTCTGATGCACAGGGCCGAGAGCCATAAAGATAATCCAGCCATTCAGGGGCCACAAAAAAAGAAAGTAAAAGTTTCAAGTGCAATAAACAATACAGGATTTTAAAGCCAAAACAATGAGTGGAAACTAAAACTGTGGAAATCTTTAGGAGAGTGGAAATTAAATATACACCCTAGGAAGAAAAGTGCTATGTACTAAGAATGTTTACTATGCTGTGGGAACAGGGATGAAGAGACTTATGTAGGAAGAGATGGAAATATAACTTTAAAAAAGAAGAGACAAAAAGTGACAGTCATGATCAGGAAAAAGGATTAATTTAAGGAGTAGTGGGCCTGGATCATAGGTGGATTGAGCCCGTCATCATATAAACTGAAGCCCTATGCTTTGGTTGTGCATTAAAGTGGGGTTTAGATTTCAACTGCATGCATTGCTATGGATGTTAGGCTAGGTAAGGGTCAACCTGCCTTCCCAAACTAGAGCAATGTAGAAACTTTACTCAGCACAACTAATAATAAAGGGAAACTCACTGCAAATAATTACATATGCACAAGGTAAACCCAGGTATGGAATAAATAATAGATGCAACATGTTGTAAGTCTAAATCTATATGCAAAGCATGCCAAAAAAATTTATGCACTTTTTAAGAGATGTTACTTATGTATTACTTTTTAAAGTTGAATTTAATTATAGTAGCAATGGGTAGTATGATGTTTGCAGCACCTCTTGTAATTTCAGTGACTCGTATTCATCTTTTGCTATCAGTATGTATTGAGTATTACAATTTGAAATAGTTTTTCTTTCCTTTTTAAAAATGTGTATACATTGTTTTGGCATCCTCCGTATAATAAATATACCCTAATGATATATTAAAATATCCAAATAAAACACAAATATTCTAAAGGAAATAGACATATAACCCACATTGAAATGGAAACTAGACTCGCAACCAACTTCTCCTTAGGAAGGACAGGGGCCAGAAGACACTGAATAATAGTTCTCAGATGACATGATCCTATATATTGAAAACTCCAAAGGTTTTACACAGAGGAAAAAAGAAAAAAACTATGGAAACTTGGAAACATATTCAGTAAAGTTGCAGGTTACAAAATTTACATAGAAAAATTCATTTATTTCTATATCATAACAACCAACAACCTGAAAGGGAAATTAAGAAAATAATGCAATTTATAACCTCAAAAAGAATAACATACTTAGGAATAAACTTAATCAAGGATCTGAGAGACTTATACATCGACAAGTATAAAACATTGCTAAAAGAAACTAAGAAAGACACAAACAAATGAAAAGATATTCTGTGTTTATGAATTAGGAAACTGCATGTTGTTGAAATGTTCATTATTACCAAAAATGATCTTCAGATTCATTATAATTCCTGCCAAAATCTCACTGATTTTTCTATGAGAATAGGAAAAAATTCTAATATTCATATAAAACCACAAAAGACTCATAAACAGCCAAAAACCATCTTAAGAAAAAAAAACTAAGCCAGAGCCACATATTTCTTGACTTCAAAACACATTACAAAGTTCAAATAATGAAAACAGTATGATACTGACATAACAACAGACATATAGATCCCCAACAAAGAGCCCCCTAATAAGCCTATGCAAACACAGCCAAACGATCTTTGACCAGCTTGTCAAGACTGTACAAGGGGGAAAGAGAGTTTCCTTAGCATATGATGTTGGGACAACTAGATATCTATAAGCAAAAGAATAGAATCAATCTCTTTTCTTATGTGATAAACAGAAATCAACTCAAAATGAAATAAATGTTCAAATTTAAGAGTTAAAACTATAAAATTCCAAGAAGAGATATAGGGCAAAACCTTCATAACATTGGTCTTGTTAATAATTTCTTGGATATTACATCAAAACCATAGGCAAAAACAACAAAACAACACAACAGCAATAACAACAGTAAAATTACAACAAAATACACACACACACACACACACACACGTGAGACTTCAAAATAAAAGTTTCTTGACAGCAATGGAAGCAATCATAGAGTGAACAGGCAACCGAAGGAATGGGATAAAAGTCCTCAAACTGTATATCTGATAATGGGGTAATAAAAAATATATAAAAAAATTCTACAACATAATAGCAAAAAGAAAATGCTTGATTTAAAAAGGGTCAAGGAAATAAGTCAACAATGTACAAAAAATAAATTCAGAATGGCCAGCCGGTATATGAAAATATGTTCAACATTAATAACCATCAGGGAAGTGCAAATCAAAACTGCAATGATAAATCATCTCAGACCTGTTAGGATGGCCACGTTAACAACAGCCTGAAACAAAACAAAACAACAGGTATTGTCAAGAAGGTGGAGAAATTGCAACACTTGTGTATTGTTGGTTGGAATGTAAAATAGTGCAGCACCTGCAGAAAACAGTATGGAGTTTCCTCAGAAAATTAAAAATGAAAAAGAAAATTAAAAATGAAACTACCATATTATCACACAGAAATCCTACTTCTGAGTATTTAGCCAAAAGATTGACTACTACATCTCAAAAGACTACCTTTACTCCCATGGTTAATTCAGCACTTTTCACAGTAGCCAAAATACGATATCAACATAAACATCCACTGAAAGATGAATGGATAAAGATGTATATATACAATGGAATTTTATCCATTAGAAAATTTTATCCATTAGAAAAGAAGGAGGTCCTATTATATGCAACAGTATAGATGAATCCTGAGGAAATTCTACTTAGGGAAACATGCCCAGCACAGAAGAAAAACACTACATGATTCCATTTACTGAGGTATCTAAAGTAGTCAGATTCAGAAAAAAAATCCTTTCTTTGCAATTTTTAAAACCTTGTTCCACATACGGTTATACCTACTTCACTGAGAGTCATGGTCAAAGGCTAACTCACTTTCTCCAGAGAGCCCTGACGAATATTTGGTGTATTACAAATGCTAATGAAAGATCAATCCAACTGACTCATTTTTTTATAAAACATAAAGATGCTCTAACTAAAAATCCTTTTTTTGTTCTTTGGAACCAACAATATTTCCCTTCCTTCCTTCTTCTGAATTTTCAACCACATGGAATTAAAAGCACTGCCCGTGGTCATAAGTAGAAACTTGATTGATTGACAAAGATTTAGAGCAGATATAATTTAGCAGAACCCAGGCTGAGAGCAATTTCTAGAAGATTCATTTTTAATATGGTAGAAAGTGAAAGAGATGGAAGCCAAATAAATACTCTTACAGACAACTTTGGTAGAGATTTATTTCATGCCTGATAGTCTTAAAAAGCATCACCTTGATGATGAAGGTGAAGATCATGGAGGCGACTTAGCTTCCTGCCTCACAGGGTTTGATTTCCTTTGTGGTCTGGCAGCATGCATCACTGCAGACTTGTAATTTGTTCATCTCACTTCTCAGAGCAATATCTATAAGTACTATGAAAGGGTGTTAATGAGGCACAAAAAGAGGGCCAATATAATTTTCTCCTTCAGACGAAGAAGCTACTCAGTGATAGAGGACTTAATAATGGTGATCTAGTTCACTTCTTAAATGTTCAGAGCAACTTCTTCTTTCTAAAAAAGTGTTCATTGTCAAGAAAACCACCCAGAATATTGTATAGTAGTGACCAATCTAATATTAAAGCTAACTGTCCTATTCTGTACTTAAAGTGACCTCAATTCATGACTAACTGGATTGCCTCCAGAATCACTTATAATTTCATTATATTCATTGCAGCTCACGTAGAAGACCTGAAAATGAAATGGTGACTTTGGTTGGTAAGGCCAGAATCAATAGCCATTAAAAGAATGAGGAGTTTTTTTTTTAGGTTCTGGAAAAAAAAGCAATTGCCTAAAATATGCCTTGCATAAGCTTCAGTATTCTGTAACTCAGACAATACGGGTACAGTGAAATTTTTATAATGATGTGCTTTACTATATATGTAGTTTTTATACCTCGAAAGGAAGGATTTAATGCAAGAACAGATTGTCAATCTGAATAAAAGCAAATAGTTCAGTTTTCAGAGTATTTTGAACTTGTGTGGCACATTTAGAGAGGCAGGCAGTTCCTGAAAAGCAACAAAAAATAAATAAAAGCTATAGATAAAAAGCAAATCCTATGCGATCCAAGTGTATGAATTACTTTAGCCATGTCATTGGCATAACGTAAATGCCACACATCATTGTATACACAGCTTAGATAAAGCAGATGTTAGCATTTAAGTACAGTTTCTATGAGAGCAAATTGCTCTTGAATGGAAAAGGAAGTTTACTGGCAGAGAGAAATAATTTTCCCAGTTAACAGTTACAACCTCAATAATACAATTGTTTTCAGCCAGGGGTTGCAGGGTAGGAAAGGAGGAGAGATATAATGATACCTCAGTTGCAATCTAAAAAAGGAAAAAAATCAGCTTCAGTTTAAAATGTGATGTGTGGGTTGTATACATAGAACGTTCTCCACCCTCTCATCTCAAACCTCAAGGCCTCATGTTAAATGGAACAAATCACATCCTTCCTGGTTCTGCTCTGTTTGGTACAGCTGCCTGCTGCAGGTGGTGCCCTAAAAATATATTGTTTGTTTATTTTGCAATAGAGCAGTCTGCAGAGTGATACCTAAAAGTGCAACTGCACCCTTCTCTTTCTATCAGTGAACCAAATGATGAAAGACTCAGACCTCTGCCAATCCTAGCATGAAAAGCTGCACATACGAGGCACAGGTAGTGCCTGAGGCTCAGCTTCTGATAAGTTCCATTTTCTCTGGATTCATGAAGCAATGCTGACAGGCAGGCTGTCTATCATCAGAGCCTCCAACTGGGTGTCAGTGAAACAAAGCCAAGCGACAAACTGCCTTTGTTGGGAGAGGCATCGCACTCCTTTGGAGATTGACATCTGTAAGCATATGGGGTATAAAGGGGAAAAAAAATCTGTACTGCATCACACACAAAAAGCAAAGATTAATCTCAGGTAAATGTTCATGTAGATATACTTAATAGAGCTTTCAGGTTCTTGTAATTTATAGCTTAAATTATCTAATAATTTTTCCAGCCACATTGGCAAGGTACTCAGAGTTAATCTCACCAACCCAAAGTTATTAAACACAACACAATAATGCATATGTGAAAATGATTTGTTAACTATGCTTAAAATAATGACACAAATTTATATTTTCATTAATATTATTATATACTTTTCTCACTGAATGAATATTTATTAAAAATCAAAGTTCAAAATTTCAAGATTTCTATGAACTAATTGGTACAGAGGGAGAAGGGATGATAATGTGCCATGCCAACCAGGCCGATAGAAGCGTTCACTATGAAAAAATCTTACTTAATATACACGGGTTCTAGTGAATAGATTTATAATCTAATGGATATATTCTCTAGATATACTTTGAAAAATACCAGCTTCTACAATCAAGTAACTAACGTTTCTCTCAAACTTCGTGCTATGGTAATGCATTTGCACTATTCGCATGGCAGGAGATAGGGCACCAGAAGAATGAAGATGTTGTTGTGATTCTAACCATCAGAAATGGGCACGATGCTGTTTCTCCTGACTGTGACGGAGAGGACAGAAGGGGGAAGACTTGAGAGGCGGAGTAAGAATCTCAATGTCAGATGTGTGAGGCAGATAGATGAAGAATGGAAAATGAATAGAAAAAGTAGAAAAAGCAACTTTAATGCTGGTTCAAATGTGAGAAGTGGAGGGTAGACGGATTCTGAAGAAAAGAAGTGATTCTTAAAGGAAAACAAGAATTTAAAAAAGGCAGAAGGAGGGAAGAAGGAAAAAACACATTAGCTAACTTCCTTTTGAGAATGGTAACCATACCTACCAACTGCAGTCTAGGCTATGCTCAGTTAAAGCTCCAGATATAGCCCCCATGAGCAGAGGTCACCGCCCTTACTATTCTCCTATAGCTCCTCTCCTGAATAGCCACACGGATCCATCCTCATTACACTCCAATCTGAGTCAAAAGTCACCTACTAGCATGGACTTCCCTGACCATTCTCTGGGGGCTCTCTTTCACCATATCCTGTCTTATTTATCACCAGAGCAGTTATCATACTGGACACACTCTATAGATTAAACTTCCTCTCCCCATAGAATTTAAGTTGCATGAAAGCAGGGACTTTGACTCACTTTTGTCTTTCCAGTGATGCACACCAATATATGGGGTTAGATACTCATTGAATAAAGGTAAAGCCATTTCTAACTCCAAGCCATTGAACAATATGGAGGAATAGAATACTTCTTATTTTGAAGCCTTAGGTTAAATATACACAACTTTATGCTACTGTTTGAGAATTTCAAACTCTTCGCCCTGGTTAATTGTGGTGTCTCACATACTCAATGGCATTACTGATTGCTAATTTTTAATTTAAAAGTTAATTTGACTTTTTGTCATTCCACCATGACCTCCCTCCTATGAGATCATAGGACAGTTTTTTACTCTGAAATACAGAGTCTAAGAAGGGATAAATTGAAACAACAAAAGGAAATCACTTTTCTCTACTGGCATAAATCTGTGTGTCAACTCCATGTAAATGAAATTTGCATGCAGAGCTAATAAGTGAAGAAAAGGTGCCCTCTGCACAGAGCTTAGGTGCATCTACCAGAAAAGAAATAGAATTGCAAGGCCATTCTGGGCAACGAACTACTGGGCTTTGCTCAAGATCATCGGCTACCCTAAGTTTTGATCATGATAAAGTTCCTGAACATGTTAGAAGACAGAAATCATGACTCATTACTCCACATGCTATCCTGAGGATAAGCTGTTATGGGCATCTTGTCATATAGCCATGACATACTTCCCTGGAGATAAATACATACCACTACTGTGATGTGGGTCTTCCAATTCTATCCCAGATTAATTACCATGCAGTTTTGGAGCTTTTAAGGCCATATGATGAAGCAAAGGAAATTTGGGCACCATGTAGTTATGTTATTTCTATTCAGATCCCAGACTCACAACTAAGCAAAAATAAAGGAGTGGCCAAAAACATTTTTCCCATCTGTTTTTGGCCACTCCTTTACTAAGTTATTAATATCAAACTTCCTTTGATGACATATCTCTAATATTTTAATTGTAAGAAAAATATACTACTTTCTCCAGTTTTTGAAATAAGCACACTGCAAAAAATGAATCCAGAAACAATTATTGAATAACCGACACGGAAGTTTTCCTTATCTCATAGTATAATTCAGTAAAAAATGATTTTCATGATAACATTTGTAGACTATTAAGACTAAATCAACATAAACATGATAGTCGGCTAATAGAGTAGCATGGAATTGCAGCAAGTATGAGTTGAAAGATTGAGAAATTAAAAAGAAGAGAGAGAGACACTATTTAATTCTGGGATGAAGATATCAGTAAAGTTGTGAAAGGGAGTAGGGAAAGTGAAGACATTGGATAGTAATAGGGGAAAAGAATAATTTGTACTTATAAAGTTGCTCATAATAAAAGGACTAAATGGAAGAAGTAGAGCTATTGAGAATCAATAAAGGGGGAGTGGAGCAAACTCATACATTTCAGGATATAAGGAAACTCAAAGTATCCTTGGAACCACGCTGCTCTCAACTTTAGTTCATGACTCTACATCTATTTTTGCAATTAGCATTAACCAGGATAATCATGGGACAAATAACTGCCTCTTTAAGTATAATAATGTGACAAATTAAGTTAGGAGAAGATGGCAAGTGATAAGATTTTGTATAGGAAAGGCTGTGGTCTTGACTCTCAAAGTCACTGCTTGAACAGGATTTAACACAGTGAGTGGAGCCCGGCCTGGTTTCAGATAGGAACCAATGGCTGCGTCAGGGCAAATGCAGGGATGATATCACAAGAAAAGGAACAGGCAGGAGAATAATGAGGATTAGGAATCATATGGAAGAATGTATGTGTTCAGAATAATAGAGTTTTAAACCCTATTTATAAGACTGGTAAAAGCAAAAGGTACAGAAGGAATATCACAGATGGTTCTTTTACTCCTGTGTAAATACTATTTAGTTTAAGGGTGTTTGCCGTATTTTTTATTCCTTTTCACTCAAGTATAACATGCTAAGCAATAAATTATCCTTCATATTATAGCTGTCATTATTAATCATCTTTAAATCCTTCCTTTGAGAATGCCTTGCTCTTATTTGAAAACACTAATACCTTCTACTGTTATTCTACTACTGTGTTTAGAAGTTCCTACAAAGAGGAAATTGTCACCACAGATTTATGTCTTAAGAATTTTGCATTGTAATAGTTGATCATGACTGTAAGGACATCCTAAAAGACAATGATATTACAGCATTGCAAAGGAAGATGGTAACTTTTCATTCAAGGCCAAGAGCTTGCAATGTTTTTCACAAAATGCTCTATGGTGGTATGTTCGAATATACTTATTTCTGAAATAATTTATGACTTAGCATACTTTGTATTTTTCAGTGTATAATGCACAATTTTTAGCCCACATTTTTGAGGAGGAAATAAGCGTGTTTATTATGTATGGGTAGTTCAGCTTGGGAGCAGGGAGCCCAGTGGGCTTTTGTGGCCATCATGCCCTCACGTCCAGGCACCCTGGGCACGTGAGGCTCCGGTCCAGGAGGATCTGGAAATGGGGAAATGGACTGGAGTGGCCTCCACCAAGCACCATAACCAGGGAAGGGGCAGTGGTGGGGCTGGCGAGATAAGCCTTGGCCTTGCAGGGCAAAGGCTAAAGCCTGAGGCCTGGCCAGGCAGAGGGGACTGGGAGCCCCACGCAGGCCCCAGGACTCACCTTGCTGTCCATCGGCTGAGCAGCCCGAGAAGCTCCCACACTGCTACCCATATATGCGGCCGTCTTGGTCAAGGCCCCCATCGTGGTGGAGAGGAAGGGACTCACAGGAGAGAGGAAAGGGGAAGGCTTTATAAGCACCTGTGGGAGGTCAGTTTGATCTGCACATTTACCAGGCAACCATTGGCCCTCTCCAGATGTGTGTCTCCTGGTTGAGAGTAGCCACTTTCTCAAGGGGCATTTTCCTAAAAATTTGGGCCAAAAACGTTGGTGTGCACTATATATGACTGCAAATTATACATGGTAGAAATATTTTTCTGAAATAATTTTAGGATTAAAAAAATTGAATATAAAAATTGGACTTATATATGGTTCATACTACAATCCTCTATGCAGATTCAACTTAAATTTCATATTATTTTTAAATAAACCCCAATAAATTGGTGAATTTTTGTAGCCTATAATTCTTACTACTATCTTAAATGTATTGGTATTTAGATTCCATGATGTTTCCAATCACTCCCATACAGCAAGTCGTATGTCTAGGAGTAAGAAATTACTGCAGACCTTACATAGAGAAGCAAATCCTGCATACTGCTAACAATCATTGATATGGGATAAAATTTGCCCCTGTGTAGGTTAGTGATACAATTCCTGAACAGGATTACATTGGCATTAAGAATTATAGTTCTACCTGGAGAGTAGTAAACTTAGTAGGATTTAGTTCATTTTTGCATATCATGAATTCGCCTGAAAAGGTAATTGTATTCTCAATGAGCAGTAGAAGAAACTGAACTAAACAGAAAATAAATACAACTACATTTATTGCTTTCAAGTCAATTTCTTAAACACTATCTTATTCAGTTCATAATCACAAAATAGTTTATTATACAACTGGGTGTGTGACTTAAGGATTGTTACTCCCAGGCACTGAATGTTTTACCTTATATTTCTGAATTTGCATGTAGGGAAGACCACAGAATATTAAAACAGGAAATCTTAAACTTGATCTGACTTTAGAGGCTGTTTAACTTCTTACAGTTTGCTTGTTCTTGTGTTCACAGAACTACTCCCCAATTTATAAGTGTACGTTTCAGTAATAAAAAGAAATAAAGGACTTCATAACTAATTATTTAATGTTTATGTTAACCAAACTCTATTAATATCTGTGGATATGACATCAGGGCTATGAAAGGATAATATGTAAATAAATTGTCTCTAGAGAAGGAGATAACAGATTAGAAAAGTAACAATAGATTACTTCTGATTCTTCACTCACAATAGTATTTCTTAATATTTAGGATAAATCTAGTCACAGTTTGGAAACTAGTTTATAAACGTTTGCCTGTGTATATGTGTCTTACATCATTCACTTGTGCCGGGAAATGTCCTTTCTCAATTCTATTTACCACCTTAACTCTCTAACCTTGTCTTGGGAAAACTCTCAAACAACCTTGGTATTTTGATGGTTCTCATATTTTTGTGAATATTTGTATAAACTATACTCATATTATGGAAAACAAATCATATTTATTTTGTTTATTGAGTCACTACCTTTTGACGAGCAGGCCTATGTTTCTGAGTACCCAGGAGAACTGTAGTTGGAACAGCGTGTATAATAATTGAAGCCCAGTAACATAGTATTGAACCATGGCAAGACCTGGCAAAGAAACCCGTGCTGGTCATTCTGTCCATTTCCCATTGCAGGTACAAAGCAGTTTTGTCCTAAGAAGAAAACTGTTGAATGGTCTTGGACACTAAACTAGGAATCAGAAGTTCAGTTTTCAATTCTGGATCTACACTTCACTATTCAGAGAAATGCAGCACACTTAGTATTTGATGATAGGCTTATTAGGTTATAGGCTTAACCTTGCAGTCCAGGAAGGAAAACAATTTTCGAGGTCCAGAAAGGAGTTGATGGAGCACCCAGAGTTGTGATCCTATTTTAGTATTAGAGAATCATCTTCTCTGACAGATACCATGCGTTTCTGAGCAACTCAGGACATTACAAGGATCCTAGAAGGATCCGTAGTGAAGAGAAAGGGAAGGCAAAAGTTTTGAAAATTATACTTACCTAGACTCTACTGCAGGCCTAAGAAAACAAGCATTTCAGTAAGTCATGCTGTGGTAATCCTTTAAATATCTGAGTGGGAAATTCTCACTCTTAGCCAGGACTGAGAGCCGCTGCTTTAGAGTAGAGCCCGTTCCTACTCCAAATCGGTTTTTCAGATCTTGGGAGTTTTCTTCTGCAAACTCAGCGATGCCTATGATCCTTACTTATATGTGCAATTTTACATAATCCCATATTTCCCATGCGTTAGAGTGACTGGGTTAATTCAAAAGAATTGTCTTCAAGCTCTGAAATTCTTTCTTCTGCTGAGTCTAGTGTATTCTTTAAACTTTCCACCGTTATTGTATTTCTATAAGTATGTTTTTCATTTCCAGAGATTCTGCTTGGTTTTATTTTACCAAGTCTATCATCTCTTTAGTAAAGTTTTCATTCATTTCCTAAATTGTTTTTCTCATTTATTTGAGTTGGTTTTCCATTTTCTCTTGGGTTTTGTTGATCTTCTTTACAATCCATGTTTAGCATTCTTTAGCTGTCATTTTAGTATTTTCATTTTGGTTAGAACCTATTGCTGCCGTGCTTCTCTGGGGGTGGAGTCTGACTTTTCACGCTTCCAGAGTTCTTGTGCTGGTTCCTTTTCATCTGGAGCAACAGTCACTTTTAAAAAAAATTTCTTTTGTTTACATGAGGACTCCCCCACCCTTCATTCTTAGAGTGTATATATATTATATATTGGGTTAGGAAATCTAGCTTTGTTTTGTGGGTACTATGATGGGGGTCTAGGTTCTGAATAAATACCTTGGTTCTGTCCACCGTGTGGTGGTTTTTTTAGTTGCCAGTTATCCGTAGACTGTGTTGGTGCCACACTATGTGTGTGAGCAGATTGCAGGTAAGGTGGAGATCTTCGAAATCCTTTTTCTTTCCCCAGTCCTGTGGTCTTCTTAACAATGTGAATTATGTTAGAATGCTCAGTTTAATCTCTGAGACAGCAACTGGTGCTTGTGGGTAAAAATCAGCCATACCTTATATGATTGAGTTAGTAAATACTATAATGGGCGATAAATGTTGTCCTCTTTGCCAGCAGGTGCTGCTTGCAAGAAAGGGCCAGATGCAGAGCTGCTTTTTGGGCTCTGTGACTGGCTCTTATCCATCAGCAGTTACATTTGAATGCCTCAGGGAGTGGGCAGAGCCCTGGAGCTTCCAAGGTACTCCTTATTCTTTACCACAGAAGAGATGGGTGGGGGAGAGGCTGGGCAGGGCTGGGTCAGGGGAACTTCCCTTTAGGCTGCACAAAGGCAGGCACAAGAGCTATCTGAGAAGGGATGAAAGGTCAGCTCCCAGCCCCCTAGGGAAAACCAGCAGGGAGGAGCTGAAGTGACCCTATGACACCAGAAAGTCTGCTCATGGGGGCGGGGTTGTCTGGGATTCGCAAACTGGCTATCAGGAGTGGGTTTCACTCTTCCCCCTCCTTCCTTATCCTGAGATCTCTCATGGGCAGAAGCCAAAACTAGATGAGTTCACCAGCAATAGTTCCACAGGCTGGAAGCTTCCTTGCCTAAGATCCCACTCTGGACCAAAGGCATGATTTTCTGGAGGAGTGTTTCTTGAGTTCACTGCAGCTCAGACCCACACTGCTCTTTACTCTCAGTTCTCCCCATGCAGGTCCCCTTGCCTCCTAAAATTAGTTTACCAACATCCCCTTTGTGCCCCTAAACAACATAATTGCATCTTGAGGTTACAGGACCTGGACTAAGGGCCTGTTCCCTCATCCCCCAAGTTCAATCTCTGAGCATGCCAGGGAGAAGCATTCTGGTCCTTTGCCCTGAGTTGCCTATAGGTGCTCAAGCAGGATGAATGTCCTTCCACTTTGGGATCAGTCCAGTGAGCAGCACTGGGAGGGCCAGCGTTCAGGGAGTTTACAGCCTGAACTCCCTTGGTCTACTGCAGGTCTTTAATAGGACATATTTGAGCCCTATATCCTATAGGGGCCTTGATGTAGTAGATGCACAAACAGAGGGGAAGCTCCTAAGAGCCCTGACTCACTCTTCCCTGGGGCACCAGTGACACTGGCAGCAGTGGGTCAGGTAGGGGAGGGGAAGGAAAAGAATCTGAATCGAGGAGACGAAGCACTCTAGTCAACTCTGTTCCTCTTTTGGGAAGACAGCGCTCCTGGAGTGTCCAACCTCTGGAATCACACACATTTCGAGGACTTGCTTGCTTCTGTGGTCATTGCCATCTGGGAGAAGTTTGTAATAGGAAGAAGTGACATGAAAATTGAAGGGCTGAAGCTCCCTGGGAGGACAAAGGCACACAATGGGTGGAGAAGCAGTATGGCACTTCAAATCTCAGCTCTGATCTAGGGTGACAAGGAGTCACCCCAGATGGGGCTGGCAGCAGGGTGCTTTGTTTCCAAGAATCTCCCAGTTTACTGGTGACAGCCACTTTTGGGTTCATCGAGGAGGAAAGCTCTCCAGTAGCACATGGGTCTACTGACCACCAGAGTAATGAGGGAATGAGGACAAAAACTCCCCTTGCCCTTTCCATGGGGCTCCAAGTTTCTGGGGGTTGATCTCTGCTGATACCTTGCTGCTTCTTACTCTGCTCTGCAATTTCTTCCCATGGAATCTTTAGTAGGTTCTGACTTTTTTTTGTTTGTTTTTTTTCAGAATTACATTTGAGCTATATTTTCTTTCTTTCTTTTTTCTTTCTTTTTTTTTTTTTTTGTAGAGACAGAGCCTCACTTTATTGCCCTTGTTAGAGTGCCATAGCGTCACACAGCTCACAGCAACCTCTAACTCCTGGGCTTAGGTGATTCCCTTGCCTCAGCCTCCCGGCTACAGGAGCCTGCCACTACGCCGGGCTATTTTTCTGTTTTGCAGTTCAGCCGAGGCTGGGTTTGAACCCACCACCTTCAGTATATGGGGCCAGTGCCATACTTGATAAGGCACAGGTGCCGTCCTGAGCTATATTTTCTTAATCAAAAATATTTCCTTATTTCTGAGATGATCTGGTGACTAATGTGTCTAGTCAGCCATCTGAAATGAATTTTGCAATCAGAATGTGTGATACTTCTAGCTTTGTTCCTCTTTCTCAAGATTGCTTTCGTTATCCAAGGTATTTTGTGATTCTATATTAATTTTAGGATTTTTTTTTCTGCTTCCATAAAAAATGCTTTGGAGGTTTTGTTAGGAATTTCATTGTATCTGGAGATTACATTGGGTAGTATGGACTAGTTTAATGGGCTGTGAAGGACCTATTTCTTTGGTACATTATAAATATTAATGGATTTTAAAGAGGCTTATTATGTTATTCTCTTAAATATTTCCAATGAAATTTCAATACCACTGTGAATCAAAATTTACCTTTTTATATTTAAAAACACATGTACACATTCTTGTTTAAGACTCATAAATTTGATATAGTTCCTTTTCTTTTAGAACGCCGTGTGACTGCTTCTACAGAATTTTGTGCTAGCAGAGTTTTTCTTGAAAATGTGCAAGATTATTCTATCTTATTTCTCTGCCAGAAATATATATGTATAAGTTTAAATATGTATTATATTAAATATATAAATTTAAATTTGATTTTTCTTTTTAATTTCCATAAGGCATTATATTAAAAATGTATTATTGTTTGAGATATCATCACACTTACTTTTCAAAATGATAGTCTATTATAAAAATTGATCAAAATGATTATGTACAATGCAAAATTTTATTCAAAAGTGCAACATGATTCAACTTCTTTTTCTTATGTTTAATCACTAAAAATCTTTTTCTCTAAATAAATAGAGATGTATTGGAGCTATTTGATTATAATAATGTCACTCAATTTCTGGTAGTTTTGAGTTGCATGCTACAATTTACATAATTATCTACCATAAAAATTATGAACCTATTAGATTTTGTTTCCATTTAATGAAAGCAAAGAACAGGAAATTTCCCAGTTCACAATAACAATTTCTAGGAAGTATAACAAAAATGCAACCAAGACATAAACAACTATTAATTATACTCCTAACTCTTTCACTTAGTGGCTCCTAGTTTAACTTGATGTATACAAAAAAAATGTGGAAATACTGAAATATTATTTAATTACAGTACATGTTTTGTCATATTTTTTGTCAATTGAAAAATCATGTTCTTTGACTATCTTCTTTCTGTCAAACTATGGAGCTGTAGAATGGCTAATTTAATTTATGAAAGAAATCAATAACTTATAACTTAAAGGACCAAATCATTTTTCTCTGAAAAATAAATCAAACCAAACCAAACTTCTTGTCTTAAAAACCTGTCAATTTTTCAGTTCAAATATGCACCACTATGTTAGGTGAAATGTGCCAGGTACAGAAAGATGAACATCAAATGTGGAAGCTAAAAGATATTGATCACATGGAGAAAGAAAGTAGAATAGTTATCAGAGGCTGGAATGGTTAGTGGGGAAGGGAAGATCAGAAGGGCTTGGTTAGTGAGTACAAATACACAGATGGGAGGAAAACGATCTAGTATTCAGTAGCACAATAGGGTGACTATAGTCATCAATAACTTAACGCATGTTTCCAAATAGCTAAAAGAGTGGAACTGGAATTTCCCTAACACAATCATTTCCCTATCATTTCTTTCTTTCCTAAAAGAAATGATAAATGGTTGAGGTGATTGATATCCTAATTTCCCTGATTTGATCATTACATAGTGTATCTTGTATCAAAATTTCACATTTACCCCATAAATATGTATAACTATTGTCTCCATAAAAGTTAAAAGTTTAAATGTATATCTATATAAGCAAAGTTTTTTAAAAATTGAAAAAGAAATAAATGTAACAAAGGATATTCCTATGGCCGTGGCAACTGTTACTACTTCTGAATGCAGCACTTGCTGGGTATCAACTCCAACTCTTATCCCACTCATCACTTTATTTATTTATTTATTTATTTATTTATTTTACGAAGTTTTTGGCCAGGGCCAGGTTTGAACCCACCACCTCTGATATCTGGGGCCAGTGCCCTACTCCTTTGAGCCTTAGGTGCCGTCTCCACTCGTCACCTTATAACAACATATGTTTACAACTTAGATTTAAGGATAAAAAATATTTAAAAAAATTTTTGATAATTTTTTTGAAACAGATTTTTTAAAAATTTTTATTAAATCATAATTGTGTACATTGGTGCAATCATGGGGCACAATGTGCTGACTTTATATACAATCTGAAATATTTTTTCTTTCTTTTTTTTTTTTTTTTTGTTTTTTTTGAGACAGAGCCTCAAGCTGTCGCCCTGGGTAGAGTGTCGTGGCATTACAGCTCACAGCAACCTCCAATTCCTGGGCTCAAGCTAGTCTCCTGCCTCTGCCTCCCAAGTAGCTGGGACTACGGGCACCTGCCACAACGCCTGGCTATTTTTGTTTGGGTTGCAGCTGTCATTGTTGGTTGGCGGGCCCAGGCTGGATTCGAACCCGCCAGCTCAGGCTTACGTGGCTGGTGCCTTAGCCCACTCAGCCACAGGTGCCGAGCCACAAAGAGTATTTTTAAGATCAGTACTCTGTGCTAGGGTATGCAGGCAGGCAATAACATGCTCATTTATCAATGAAACACCTACTAATAACCTTGACCTGGTTATAAGAACTCTTGTGTTCTCCATTCAAGGTTATTTTTGGAGATTTCCCTAATCTCTCTTATCATAGGCATTTGGCAGGTCCTTCCCAATATTCACCATTTCCCAACTACCCTCTTCCCTACCCTACCCCCTAATAGTTTGTAGGTTGTAGCCATTGGTTTAGAGGGTCAATGTACAGTCTGCAAATGAGTCACAAATGCTACTACAGCTTTAAGGTAAAAAGGTACTATAACAAATGCATATTCCTATGAAGACTGTAAGTGAAGATTTACATTGTGGCCAGAGTCCACAGTGCTACAGTTTACCACAAGGGATATATATTCCTCCATGTACTGGCCTGGAAACCAAAATGTCTTACATTTCTTTCCTATTTACAAACTTCCAAGGTGAGATGGATCCATAAGTGCCATCTCCATATACTAGATTTTCTTCATTGAAAGTTGATATTTGTTTGCTTGTTTTGAGACAAGGTCTAACTCTGTTGCCTGGACTAGAGCAGAGTGGTGTGGTCATAGCTCACTGCAACCTCAAACTTTTGTGGTCAAGTGATCTTCCCACCTCAGGCTTGCGAGTAGCTGGTACTAAAAAAATATTTTTTGAGATGGGGGCTTCTCAGGAGGTTGTTCAGGCTGGTCCCAAATTTCTGACCTCAAGGGATCCTTCCCCCATCTCCTTGGCCTCTCAAAGTCCTGAGATTACAGCTTATCTAGTTAACCAGTTGATGGTCTTTGCCTAGTACAATAGAGTCCTCAAATATAGAGGTCCTTGGACTATTGAGCCACCATTTTCTTTTCTCTCTCTTTATTTATTTATTAATTATTTTTTGAGACAGAGTCTTAAGCTGTTGCTCTGGGTAGAGTGCCATAGCATTATAGCTCACAGCAACCTCCAACTCTTGGGCTTAAGCGATCCTTTTGCCTCAGATTTTCTATTTCTAGTAGAGATGCTGTATTGCTCTTGCTCAGGCCTATCTCAAACCTGTGAGTTCAAGCAATCCATCTGCCTCAGCCTCCCAGAGTACTAGGATTACAAGCATGAGCCACCATGCCTGGCCTGAGCCACCATTTTCTTGTCTTTCTTTTTTTTTTGAGGAGTCTCAATCTGTTGCCCTGGGTAGAGTGTTGTGGCGTCATGGCTCACAGCAACCTCAAATTCTTGGACTCAAGCAGTTCTCTTGCCTCAGCCTCCCAAATAGCTGGGACTACAGGTGCCCACCACAACATCCAGCTATTTTTTTTTGTTGTTGTTGCAGTTGTCATTGATGTTTTAACTGGCCCCAGCCAAGTTCAAACCCTCTAGCTTTGGTGTATTTGGCCAGTGCCCTACCTACTGAGCTATGGGCACAGCCCTGAGCCACCATTTTCTTTTCTTTTTTTTTTGAGACAGAGCTTCAAGCTGTCACTCTGGATAGAGTGCCGTAGCATCACAGCTCACAGCAACCTCCAGCTCCTGGGCTTAAGCAATTCTCTTGCCTCAGCCTCCCAAGTAGCTGGGACTACAGGTGCCTGCCACAATGCCCAGCTATTTTTTGGTTGCAGCTGTCATTGTTGTTTGGCGGGCTGGGCTGGATTTGAACCTGCCAGCTCAGGTGTACATGGCCGGCACCTTAGCTGCTTGAGCACAGGCGCCAAGCCAGAGCCACCATTTTCTCAAGTGATTCCTCCCTAAGGTGCTCACAGGGATAATTAAAATGTAGCATTTCTGTTTCAGCATCCTTTCAGAAATAACTTTAGGCTGGGTGTGGTGGCTCACATCTGTAATCCTAGCAGTTTGGGAGGCAAAATTGGAAGGATTGAGACCACAGGAGTTCATGACCAGACTGGGCAAGGTACCCCATCTCTACAAAAAATTAGAAATTATTTGTGTGCCTGTAGTTCCAGCTACTTGGAAGGCTGAGGCAAGAGAATCACTTAAGCCCAAGAGTTTGAGGTTGCTGTGAGCTGTGATGCCACAGCACTCTACTAAGGGCGACAGTGAGACTCTTGTCTCAAAAAAATAATAATTTGTGATTGCACACCTGTAGTCCCAGCTACTCAGGCAGGATTGCTTGACACCACCCACCAAGTTTAAGGTTGCATTGAGCTACAATGCTATAAGGATGACACTACACTTTAACCAGGGAAACAGCAAGACCCTGTCTCAAAAAAAAAAGAAAGAAAAAAAAGAAGGAAAGAAAGGCCAGGCACACTGGCTCATGCCTGTAATCCTAGCACTCTGGAAGACCAAGGCAGGTAGATGGCTTGAGCTCATGACTTCAAGGTCAGTCTGAGCAAAAGCCAGACCCTGTCTCTACTAAAAGCAAAACTGAGGCAAGAGGATCACTTGAGCCCAAGAGTTGGAGGTTGTTGTGAGCTGACACCACAGCCCTCTACCCAAGGCAACAGCTTGAGATTCTATCTCGGGAAAAGAAAAAAAAGAAAGAAAGAAAGAAAAGAAAAATAACTACTTCAGGGGAGGCATTAAGCGAAATACTTCCTTACTAGGAAAAAATAAAAATAAGAAAAAGTAACTAGAGATCACAGTAAAGACACTTGTGCACAACTCAGTATGTCAGTGCATATACTCCCATCTTTTCACTGTCAATTTAGGACTCTTTTCATTCTAAATTTAATCTAGATTAATATCAAGTTTCTGAATATTTCACATGTGCTTAAGAGTAACCAGCATCCCCCTCACACCTAACTCCTCTCCTTTTGCCCATGTCTCCAGAACACCTTCCACCCTAGCCTCTTTTGACACCAGTATTACCCAGGTCTGCTCCCTCCCTCATCCACCATAAGGCCACCCACCCAGGTGTCTTTTTTTAAAAAATAAAGACATTAATTCCACTGCCAGGTGTTTTTAACTTTTTCTGGACCCACACATTCAACCCACTCAGCATAAAAAGATTTCTCTCTCTCTCTCTCTCTCTCTTTCTCTCTTTTTGAGACAGAGTCTCACTCTGTTGCCCAGGCTAGAGTGCCCTGGTGTCAGCCTAACTCATAGCAACTTCAAACTTCCTGGTTTCAAGTGATCCTCCTGCCTCAGCATTCCTAGTAGCTGGAATTACAGACACTCACCACAACCCCTAAATTATTTATTTTTAGTAGAGGTGGCGGTCTCTCACTCTTGCTCAGGGTCATCTCAAACACCTGAGCTCAAGAGTGCTAGGATTACAGGCAGAGCCACCTCGTCTGGCCAATAAACAGGTTTTTTTAAAGAAAAAAAATCACTGAAGGCTAACACCTAACACAAGCGGCTCACAGAACAAAATATCCACACTCTTTAATCTCTGACCTTGAGGCAAAAAGCCATTCAATTTTAGAAAATGAGACCCTACAGACCTCAAAATAAAGACGTAAGACATGACTCCATTTTAAGTTTATTTATTTTGAAGTAACCAGTAGAAAAAAATAAGGCCTGAGTAAAGTGTATTACAAAAAAGATAATAAACACAAGATGGCAGAATCAATTCGTCTCCACGTTCAGAGACTGGGGGGTGGGGGTGGACGCGGGAGGGCGGGAGGAGGAGAGTTCTCTCCACCAAAGGAAAAAAACCTAAATTCAATAATGCAACATGCAAAAATGAGAACCGGGAAAAGGGAGAAATAAGGAAATCCAAAGTCTCAAATCCCAACCATCTCTAAAATGTGTCAACATTGGAAAAGTCCCCTAATCCACCTCCTCAATGGTTGGGCCAGACCCAGAGCCCCCTTTGGGGGCCTGAGCCCCGAAACCGCCAGCCCCGGGGCCACCCGTACCCTGGTACAGTCCGCTGATGATGGGGTTACACACCTGCTCCAGCTCCTTCC
>CAUYON010128945.1:0-13082 GCA_963573935.1 Arctocebus calabarensis
CAGATATCCTTCATGGCATTTCCTTGATCACTATATAAAGACATTAATACTCTACCTTTAATAAGTTTCGCCAGTACCCTACTAAGATGCACCGTAGGTGTGTTCCCACTAATTGCCCTCCCTCTACCCATCCTCCCCCCTCCCCTCCCCTCCCTTTAGGAAAAGTGTATTTTTGAAGTATTTTGCTGTTTCAAAAAGGAAATCACACACCATGGAGCTACTTCCTTGCCAAAGATGTTACAAACACATATAGCCACAGAAAGCTTACTAATTTAGAATACCTAAATACATGGTCGTTGGGTTAGATGAACTAGAAGATAGTGATTAACAGAGAATGGGAGTCCTTAGATCCAAAGAGATGTCTTTCAAAGCTAATGGATGGGAAAAAAATGAAAAGAGTGAAATGAATCTCAGAGAACCAATCCGCCCTCTGGTCAGATAATCTTCCCTGCACAGTGAACTTTCATTTTTGCCTCCTGGTCTTATATTTGGTGGATGATTAGTAAAAGAAGCTACATTTGTAGGGCATTGTTTGGTCCAGTCAAGGATCAAATCCAAAACCTAAATATTTAAATAATTTAGTTTCCTTTAATTTCTTATATTTCAAAATTCTATATGAAATAGATTCTAGAGGTTTTCACTGTATAATAAACAGACCTACAGGAATATTGTTGGTTACTTTCAACTGCCCTTGTTCATTGGTGTTTCTTAATTGTATGTTAATAGTAGTGGCTTTCAATCTGAATTGAAAAGATGCGTTTTGCAGTGAAGATGGCCTTTTCCTTGAAATATTTATGTAAAAACTAAAAAATGCTTTCAGTACTTCAAATATAATGTAAAGACTCAGACTAAGGAAAAAGCTTGAATTTTATTACCATGCAGGGAGCTGACTGCAGAAGTAGGCAAGTAGGGCATAGAGGTTGACTTCCGTTTTTAAAGCAGGTAGTTTTTTTTTTTTTAAATTTATTCATTACTTTAAAAAGAAAGAAGAGAAAAAAGTAGCTGAATAACTTCTGGTTGGCTAGATGCCGGTATTATTTTCATTGGCAAGAGCCTCTGAGAGCCTGAAAGGTGGCCATTAACACTCTGACAGAAAGTGCTGACAGGGTGATTATAAGATTAACACCCTATGTTCTATTAAGAGTGTCAAAACCTCACTCTTACCTGTCAGTGGAAAATAACAGCATGAACAGAAACATCACAGATGCAAAATTATGTCTAATGTTAAAGTACCATGGTTTGGTGTGTCTAAACTTTTTTTTTTTTTTTTGATGCCTATATTAGCTACTGAACTTAGCTGATGGTCAAAGGCATTCATTTTCTATTTAATAGTGTAACTTTTTGGAGTGAAGGATTTTTAAGAATTCTTTATGATGGTCATTCTCATTTGGAATGAAAATCTTACATATGATTTCATTAGGAGAAACTAATTTTGAATTATAAATTTATTTTGAATACTCAAGTTGTTTTTATTTAACAATTCTTTTTTTAAATTTAACAATTCTTTACCTCAATTGTGAAGAAATATTGAACAAACATGCTACTTTTCAAATTGCCTCTATAGTGCTTTGCAGACCCCAAATGAAAAATTCCCCAATATTTGGCTCCATTAGAAAGTTTCCCATCAAAAATGTGTTTGTTTTGTTTATTCATTTTTAATCCACAAACCCTCAAAATGTGTCTGCTATATCACACACAAAACTCCATTAAATGCATATAAATGAGGTCAAGTGCAGTGGTGTGTGCCTATAATCCCAGCTTTTGGGGAAGCTGAGGATGAAGGATGGGAAAATCCTTAGAGCCCAGAAGTTTAAGAAGTTTGAGACCAGCCTGGAAAAAATAGTAAGACTCTATCTCAGAAAAAGTATGTATGGAAATGTAAAATATTAGCATCAGTTAAACAATGAAAACCCCTAGAGTTTTCTTGTCCAGGAGTGGCTATTCAACAAGCCATGTTGACCATTCTCTTGATCTGAGTACCTCTTGGAAATGAAAATGTAAAAACCAAGAGTTGTAAAACAAGGGACAGTTTAGGGAGGTGCTTAACTCGAAAGTCCTGAGCGAGAGAAGTGAGGAGTTGGGGAGAGTAAATTATCTATCTCAGAGGACTGAGAGGGCATGACCAGATCAGTGTTCATTTGGACTCTGATGGATCTAGACATCATCCAAGAATCCAAGGTCAGCCTCAGTTTCCACACTGTCCTGTAGCAGAAGATTCACTCAGAGAATGAAGGCTGGTCAAGATTAAGGCCCTTGTGGACTCCTTAAGCCTTTGGAATATGAGATCACTCCTTCAGGAGCAGGATAAACCTAAATGGGAGGACAAAAATTCAGGCATGGCTATGGGCTTAGCTTGACTTGTAGCTCTGTAAAACTTAAATATGTGGGATATCAATCTCCACATGTGGTCATGGGCCTGTGCCTTCTGCCCCACAAATGTTAGGGGTGGGCTTGACAGTATTTCTTTTTGTCAACAATGTAAATAGTTTTCTAATGTCATTAAATTATATTAATAAATTCAATCCATTGGAAATGTATTTTCTAGGTAGGATATTTATTCATGATATTTTTCATGAATTTCTATTTCTGTCATTGGATTAGCTAAGACAATAGGTTCAAGAAAGCTTCCAAATTTCTTACCTGTTTGGTGATCAGGGAAGTTCTGTGCTATTTGTATAGTCATCAGAGAACTCCATTGGAGGCAATTAGGTTACTTCCTTGATTTATGCTTAAAAATCATCACAGAATTATTTAACCTGGATGGATGGTTTTCCAAACCAACAATAAAGAAAGATGGTTATAAAATCCATAGTAGAAGAATCCTTAGGCTTTGAATCAAGACTCCTTGAATTCTAGTGCCAGTTGGCCTTTCACTCTAGCTTTGCTCTGCTTTCACTTTCCAAGTTTTTGTTTTCTCAGTTGTGAAATGAGGCAGTTAGAATGTGTTGGTGAAGCCCTAGGTCCCCAAGCAGCCTTTTGAGACTAGTACAAGAGGTAGGGTGGGCAGTACTTAGAAGTGCTCATAAAGGTTAGTGCTATACTGTATCTGTAATAAATAATTTTGCTGTGAAAACAGTAGTAGTTTTCAAACTACAGACCAGACAATTTTAAAAGTCTATTATAGCTCACAAACTTTCTGGTTTTAATTATGTAGAGAAACCAAGAAGGGCTTTGGTTTCATCAAACCTACATGAAGCCTTCTTTCTTTAACATTAGCATAAAAAGAAGGGGATGAAAATCTTAACGAATTGCTTTGTGACAGTCATAGTTATTTTCCTACTTATTTTTTAACCCTCTGGAATTCAGAATGGCTGAGTTATCTCAACACATATCCCTTTGTTGGATTTGTCAGTGTCCCCACTTGAACAGACCAATTTGGTGACTATGAACAGACAGCAGATTTTGGTCATTGAGGAATTAAATGCCAAAAAATGAAAAAAAGTCGCTTTTATGAAAATAAAGATGGGAAATTCCTGGGGGATTTTAAAGAGCCAAGCAACATGGCCTGAATGACACGGGATGAAGCTAATGTGAGCAGGAAAGTAGATTGAGTGGAGAAGTAGCAGGATTGCAAGCAGAAGTAACAGTCCAGCTGTGAGATGACCAGGGCCTGGAGCTAGCATTTGGCACAGGGGCCAAGCAGAGAGGGAGGACCTGCCTGTAACTTGCCAAAGAAGACAAGTCAAATAGGTGTTAGAATGGGAAAGGAGCCAGCATCCCTAGGCTTCCCATCCACATCTCCGTTCACTCTAACACAATTTCTCTTTGGGGAAAGTAACCTTTGTCCTTTATCCTAAGTACTTTCTAATCATCCACATCCTACTATAAGGTTACATTTTAATGGAAGTCAACTTGGAGACTTCTCCAGTGACATGAAACTGTTTTCTTTCACTCTGCGGTTTAACAGTTTCTCCGCAGTAACAGGGCAGTCTTTTTATTACCAGAAACATGGACCTTATTTGTGGTCTTCAGCCATGGCAAAACTCCCATTAAAGCCAATGGGAGTTGTGGCTAAGCAAACTTTACTGAATAATATTCATTTTTGACAAGGTTTGGAATATGAAGCAATAGGAATTGTTATTTACTTATTATGTGTTACTTTTGGTTCCCATGAAAGCATTATCACAAATAGGATATAGAATTATGTCTTTCTTTATGTACATAATACAAATACTGAAATCATGAATACAAATCATATAGTCTTCAGGAAGGAAATATATTTAAGTGTAGCTATTGACTGTCAATTTCAAAACTCTCTTTTCTTTATTTGCTTGATCTCAACACTTTGCAAGCATTTTTACAGTACGTGGTTTCTACAAAAAGGAATAATTTCTTAATTCATTTACTACTCCTAACACATTCTCTAAGTTCTATTCACCATGAAAAATAAGAAGCAGAAAGAATGTAGTATCAGAAAACAGCAAAATCATTTAGGGGATGCTTCAGAAACTTATGAAACATTTCCTAAATAATTTTATAACTCCTTACATCAAATAAATAATAGTGCTGTTTCACTGGAAAGTTTCTTATGTCATCTCTGTGGAGTGATATTGGGAAAAATCATAAATTTGGTACCAGCCAATGATATTAGTAACTGATCGCTCCCTAATGGTCACTGAAGCAGCATCATATTATATGCACTCTATGCTCTCTTCATCCTCTTAATTTTGTATATTATGTGGCAAATGCTGGGGCAAATTGCTATTATGGCCCATGAGTTGAACACAACTCAATGTACTACTTTTAAATATTTTGGATAATTTTAGAAAATATAATATATATGTTTAATTTTACTAACTAAATTATTCACTCCTCGCTGTAGCAACTTCAGTAACCTTAGAACACAGAACACCAGAGACCACTTCCTTGTCTTAAAAATATTTCTGCCTTTTCCATGACCAACTCTTTGCTAGTTAACTTCTTATATATCAGAGTCTTTAATTATCTCCTTTTCTTAGTTTTCTACCCCGAAACCCAGGGTGTTTCCCTCATTAAATGTTTCCCCCACATTTGGGGAAGTTTTCCCATAGCCACATCTTTAGGCATCACCTCAACTACATGTCTGTCAGCTGACCACCTGTTTTTGTAAATAAAGTTTTATTGGAATACGGCCATGCTAATTCATTGTCCATGGCTGCTTTCTCACTGCCATGGCAGAGTTGAGAAGTTACGACAGAGGCCCACAAAGACCTTTACTATTTTTACTTTAACAAAAGGTTTACCAACACCTGACCAACTCTCTATGAAGTTGCAGCAGGAAGTTAAAAATTCCACATGTCCAAACCAAATTCTAATTCAATGCCATTGTTATCTACTTGATTTTTTTTCACTGAATACTTAAAAAAATACCTTTATCTTTATTTCCTTTAATTTTCTGATTGGTCACAATAGTCTGCTAATCTCTCTGGAGTCTAAACTCTTATCACCCTTTTTCTTCATTTATCTTGTCCATCTCTTGCCTGAATATTTTAGTGCCTAACCTCATTTCTGGCATTTCTTATTTTAAATGTATCACATGCTCTGTTGCCAATAATCTTAAACAAAACAGCAATCTGTTTATGTATTTATTGTTTAAATTACATTGGTACCTTTATGTGATAAAGTCCAAATCCTTACATATCATTCAAGCCCATTTATTCTGCATTCCTGTCGCTTCTGCTGCTACAGGTACTCCCTAGCTCCCCAAGACATATTTCCCAAGCAACTGATATCCTTTCTAGCTCATGCATATCTTTGTTTATTATGGTCTCTCTGCTTGAAATGCTTTCCCAATTTTTCTTCTGTAATACTGCTTATTTATTTTTTTCAGGCTCAACTCAAATGTCACATTCTCAGTAATGCAGTAAAGCTGTTCTCAGCAGGCAAAATTAAATCTTACTTTATTCTGCTCCTATATGTCTTAGGATACACTTATTCTTGCTTAATCTTTAGCAAGCATCTCACAAGAATCCTGTTGAATTTGTATATGGCCTTGGAGTCCTTTTCAAGCAATTGTTATCAACCAATAGACATTCTGGAAGGTAAAACAAGTACCATAGTTTCTGAAACACTTCACATTCTTTAAAAGCAGGGACAGCAACTTCTTCATATATTTATTTTAAGAAGCTAGAACAGAAGTAGGCTCTTAAAAATCATTTACACTGAAGAGTTTATTTGAACTGGTTTGAATTGGGATGGAACTGCGAATGAAGTATTTCAAATTAGCTGTTAAGGAGAAATCAGTAAAATTTCAGATATTACTTAAGGTTATTTAAAAACATTTATCTAGTCTTCTGATTTGAGAGGTGAGAGTATATCCATTGACAAGATGAACTTTATGTCAGCTTAGTAATAAAATCATAACAATGTTAATAATTATAATTTATGGATTATTTTCTAGTTGCCGGGACTAGTGTATTTCACCTTATTTAACTCAAAATAATCTTATTATTATCCCTATTTTCATCCTCCCCCTCCTCTTCATAATTCTATTTTATAAATAAAGAAATCAATTGAGAGAATTTAATTAATTTCCTCTAGGTTATACAAAGGATAAGTGACAGATCTAGGATTCAATGTTAATTTTGCCTAACTCCAAAATTTGGGTTCTTAACAAATAAAATATATTGTTCCTTTACTTAGATTTATTTCTTCTGTTTCTATGGGGAAAATTACTGAATTATCCTTTCAAAATCACAGGGAATTATTCCAATATGGAACCCTTCCAGAAGCACTTTATTATCCTCCAGTCATTGTTACTTGGGCATTTTAGCTGAGTCTGTTTCATTTTTAGATACAAAATGATGTGCTAAGTAGTGAGTATCCCAAATGACTATCTTCAATAGGTCTTTGTTAGGAACATCCACAAATGCTTGAGAATGAGGACAACAGAAACATTTCAAAAAGATACAATTTTTCTTTCAGCTTCATGCTCAATGCAACACATGGTTTTTGGTTTTTTTTCATGTTAACAACTATATTAATTGTCTTAAGTCCCCATTTGTTTGAGGTTCTGCCTTCTCACCATCTAGGTATTTGACCTATTTATCTTTGCTTTTATTTTATTTTTTTATTTTATTGTTGAGGATGCATTGAGGGTACAAAGAACCAGGTTACATATTGATTGCATTTGTTAGGTAAAGTCCCTCTTATAATTTCATCCTGCCTCCAAAAGGTGTATCACACACCTTGACCCCCTTCCCCTGCCCTCCTTCCCTCTTTGTGCTCTCCCTTTTCCCCATCCCCCACTGTGTACTAGGTCATTAATTGTCCGCATATCAAAATTGCATACACAGGATTCTTGCTTCTCTATTTTTGTGATGCTTTACTAAGAATAATGTGCTCCACTTCCATCCAGGTTAATGCAAAAGATGTAAAGTCTCCATTTTTTTAATGGCTGAATAGTATTTCATGGTATACATGTACCACAACTTGTTAATACATTCCTGGGTTGGTGGGCATTTAGGCTGTTTCCACATTTTGGCAATTGTAAATTCAGCTATGATAAACAGTCTAGTGCAAGTGTCCTTATGATAAAAGAATTTTTTTCTTCTGGGTAGAAGCCCAGTAAATAGGATTGCAGGATCAAATGGGAGGTCTAGTTTGAGTTCTTTGAGGGTTCTCCATATGTCCTTCCAAAAAGCAGGACATATTACTTTGCAGTCCCACCAAAGGTGTAAAGGTATTCACTTCTCTTCACATCCATGCCAGGATCTGCAGCTTTGAGACTGGGAGGTGGTCTATTCTCATTGGAAATAGGTGATATCTCAATGTGTGTTTTTTTTTTGCAGTTTTTGACCAGGGTTGGGTTTGAACCTGCTACCTCCAGCTTATGGGGCCGGCACCCTACTCCTTTGAGCCATAGGTGCCACCCCTCTCAGTGTGGTTTTGATTTGCATTTCTCTAATAATCAGGGACAATAAGTATTTTTTCATATGTTTCGAAAGCCATTCGATTGTCTTCTTTAGAGAAGTTTCTATTCATCTCTCTTCACCCATTGATGAGTGGGATTGTTGGCTTTTTCATGTTGATTAGTTTGAGTTTTCTGTATCACAGTTATCAGGCTTTTGTCTGATTCAAAATGTGCAAATATCATTTCCCATTGTGTAGGTTGTCTATTTGCTTTGGTTGTTGTCTCCTTAGCTGTACAGAAGTTTTTCAGTTTAATTAAGTACCATTTGTTTATTTTTGTTGTTATTGCAATTGCCACGGAAGTCTTTGTCATAAAGTCTTTCAGCAGGCTGCTATCTTCAAGCCTTATTCCAATGCTTTCTTTGAGGTCTTTTATCATTTCATGCCTTCAATTTAAATAGACAACCAGGAGATGAAACTAACATCTTACAGCCACCTAATCGTTGATAAACCAAATAAGACCATACACTGGGGGAAAGACTCCCTATTCAATAAATGGTGCTGGGAGAACTGGATATCCTCTTGTTGAAAACTGAAACTAGACCTGCACTTTTCTCCACTCACCAAAATTGATTCTCTTTCTCTTTCTAGCCTTTTCTATTTATCAACGTTATATCCTATATTTCTCTGTTCATGCTGAACACTTTCATTCTTCCATTTCTTTTGACTCAAACTTTGCCATCATCCTGGTAAATTTCATCCTAGAAAATTTCAAAGAAGCAACACATCTAACTCTTGATTTATTTACCTTCTCTGCCATGAACTTTCAAAATAAAATGCAGAGAGTTGTCATCACCTGAAATTGTTTCTCACACAAAAATCTGTAAATCAGATGCCCACTGTTAGGAGACAGTTCTCTATGTGTATCTTAGAGTTCTGTTCATCTTCCAAGTGAGATATTGATTATCTTTTGCTGTAAGGTATCTTTAAAAGGATGAACATATAGATAATTACTTCAAAGAATGAAAAGTCTCCCTCCAAAACAAGGGGCATGTTTGTTTACGATCTTGGAACATAAAGATAATGTCTTTCTTCAGAGCAAAGTGCAGTTGTGTTTACTATCCAACATAGTAAATAAAATATATTCTACTGAAGCAAACAGAAGGCCTCCTTAATGACTACTATCAAATGTTTGGTTTCCCTAAACTCAAATTTCCCGTCCTAATATTCCCATTTAATGGGAATATTAATTGAATATTAATATTAATATTCCCATTGAATGTGTAAGTGTCAAGATAAACCTACTGATCCAATAATAACTATTTTCTCTGTTCTTTGAATAGGAAATGAATGCATGAAAACTGAACTCCTGCTTCTCATGTAACACTCTTTGGAGAGTTGGAACTATTGGAAAGCTTAACCTGCTCCAAAGTGAATGAGCTGACCAGGACAAAGGGGAAAGGATAGGTAAGAACTTGACAAAAGAGTTATAATTGTGACACTGCTAGACTTGGCACTTTATTCTTATTTGAACAATACCCTCAGATCCAACCTGGCCTTTGTTACTTCCTTTAAATAGAACCTTAACATAAAGCCAGCACAGTGAAGTCAAGATTCAAGATAAATGAACTAACGTAACATCTAACTTCAGGCACAACAACCAGGGAAAGAATATCTGGGACATAGATACATCTTGCACTGGGACCAGGGTGAGAAAAACAGGAGGCAAGAATGAGGTACCATATCTTTTTCAACTCAAAATATATGCCACTTTTTCTCCTTAAAAAAATGTACCTTATGTTAAGACAATTCTTTATTATGCCTAGATACAATGGTAGGGGGTTGAAAGGGTCAATGTTTATTCCCACTAGAAGCAATTCTGCCACATCCTTCCTCTGTAAGTTTAATCTTTCCATGTGTCCTTTGGACTAAAACCCATTTTGCAGTCTTGCCTGTGACACTGTACTTTCTGATTTTCCATACTTCTCTCTGAAAACAGCATCACAATTTGGTTTTTTATTTTATTTTTTGGTAGTCTTTTTTTAAATTTTCAGATTAATTTGAGAGTCCAAATGATTAGGTTACATTGTTTGTGTTTCTAAGGTAAAGTTCGAGTTGTAGTTAAGCCCCTCCTCCAGGGGTGTGCTGTATATCCTAACATTGTGCCCATTAGGTAAGAGCTCACCAATACCCCTCCCACTTCCCTTTCCTCTCTCCCTCATGCTCCCACTTGAATATATCCCAGTGAGAATAGCCCACCACATGATGATTTAAATATTCAAGACTGTTGCACAATATCAGATCCAGTGGCCTCTTTTCAGTCTTACTCCTACTTAATTTCACTGTACATTTATGTAAAGTCAACAGCTCTTCTTTCTCAAATAGTCTTTTCTTGTCTTTGCATTTTCATAGATTTTCTCTTATGTTTTGGCTCTCCTTTGTCCTTGTCTGTTTCTCTGGTTCCTCCCCCACTAACAATTAAATGTTAGAGTTCCTCAGGACTTCTACATTCTCTTCCATGATATACTGTCTAATTAGGTTATCCATCCATTTTGAGGATTCTAAAATGAGATTGATGTTCCAGTACTTTTGTCCATGCTGTACTGTGTCTAATTTGGTTATCCATCCATTTTGAGAACTCAAAAATAAGATTGATTTTATGTTATAACTTCAAAATCTAACATGAGACTTCTCCAACTTTTAGGATCTAACATTCTAGAGCTTATCCATTTTATCTGTAAGGAACACCCACAAAAATGTATAAGCGGATCTCATGATTCCCCACTCTGCAACACACTCAAACTAACTTAGTTTTTTTTCCTCTGACATTACTTACTATCCACATACATGCACATACACCTCTATTGCACATTTTTAGGTTATTATCTAAAATTTTTCATCATGTATTAAATATTTGCAAAGAATATGGGTTTTTCGAACATTATAAAGCACAACATGTAAAAACATTACTATGAACTTCTGTTTGCAGCCAGAAGGGAGTGACAGGTATCAGCTTACTCTTTAGCAAATAACTATAAATCTGGACAAAATATATGAAGCAACTGTTTTTAAGCATTGGACCACAAATAACTCCAGGCTGTGAGCCTTGAAAGAAAGGAAACATATGGAATGACCTCCAAGTTCACCCAGGCTTTCTGCGTAGGGACACTCCTGAAGGTTCATCAGAGGTAACTGAAGCACAGAGAGTAGTGGTCCCTCTGGGCAAAAGAAAGAATGCAGTTTGGGTTTACTGGAGTGGATTCGGTTATCATTGGGCTCATTATTATAAATATAATGACAAAATCAAGCAAACAACATTTATATGATCCAAGTTTTGCTATATCACATTAAAAATAAGTAAAATATTACTAGAAATGGGTTTCTTAATGAGATGATATAAATTTTTTTAAGTTTTTATTTGCCTTTTGATAAATAGTATCTATATTTATAGCTATTCATTTTTTCTTGTTTTAATGTTTATGAGCAATAAATACTAAAAATACTAATGTGAACAGATGAAATATGCAGAAATTGAAATAGAATTTTAAAAATGGCAATGCCTCTCATTTTAAGTCAAATTCTGGAAATCATATAGTGATTGATCACACAATTACTTGTTAATGATCTCTTAGCTGAAATCAGCATACGCAAACACAATGGATTTTTTGTGTTTGTGTGTGTGCGTGCCTTATCAGACGGTAAGTGCTGTGAGTTACAATCTTTTTTTCTTTTTAAATTTTTATTAAATCATAGCTGTGTACATCAATGCAATCATGGGGTATAATGTGCTGGTTTTATATATAATTTAAAATATTTTCATCGCACTAGCTAACATAGTCTTCCTGGCATTATCTTAGTTATTGTGTTCAGGAATTTATATTTTACATTTACTAAGTTTCACCTGTACCCTTCTAAGATGCACAGTAGGTGTGGACCCACCAATAAACCTTTCTCCACCCATTCTCTCCCCTCCTGTTCCCTCCCTTGCCCCTCTCTCCATATTCTTGTGCATAATTCAGTTATAGTTTTCACATGAAAGCTATAAATTAGTTTCATAGTAGGGCTGAGTACATTGAATACTTTTTATTCCATTCTTGGGATATTTTGCTAAGAAAAATATGTTCTAGCTCCATCCATGTAAACATGTAAGAGGTAAAGTCTCCATCTGTCTTTAAGGCTGCATAATATTCCATGATGTACATATACCACAATTTATTAATCCATTAGTGGGTTAATGGGTACTTGGGCTTCTTCCATGACTTAACAATTATGAATTGGGCTGCAATAAACAGTCTAATACAAATATCTTTGTTGTAATATGATTTTTGGTCTTCAGGATATATACCTAGTAGAGGAATTATAGGATCGAATGGCAGTTCTATTTTTAGATCTCTAAATATTCTCCAAACATCTTTCCAAAAGGACTGTTAGTTTGCATTCCCACCAGTAATGTAGAAGTATTCCTTTTTCTCCACATCCACGCCAACATCTCTGGTTTTGGGAATTTGTGATGTGGGCTAATCGTACTGGAGTTAGATGATATCTCAAAGAGTTTTGTTTTGCATTTCTCTGATGATTAAGGATGATGAGCATTTTTTCATGTGTCTGTAGGCCATGCGCCTGTCTTCTTTAGAGAAGTTTCTCTTCAAGTCTCTTGCCCACCCTGAGATGGGATCACTTGTTCTTTTCTTGCTAATATGTTTGAGTTCTTTGTGGATTCTTGTTATTAAACGTTTGTTGGAGGCATAACCTGCAAACATTTTCTCCCATTCTGTGGGCTGTCTGCTTGCTTTACTTACTGTGTTCTAGGCTGTGCAGAAGCTTTTTAGTTTTATCAGGTCCCAGTAGTGTATTTTTGATGCTGCTTCAATTGCCCAGGTAGTCCTCCTCAAAAAATATTCACCCAGGTTTATTTCTTAAAAAGTTTTTCCTGCACTTTCTTCTAGTATTTTTATAGTTTCATGTCTTAAGTTTAAATCTTTAATCCAGTGAGGGTCTATCTTAGTTAAAGGTGAAAGGTAAGGGTCCAGTTTCAGTCTTCTACAGGTCACCAGCCAGTTTACCCAGCACCATTTGTTAAATAGGAAATATTTTCCTCACTGAATGTTTTTAATTGACTTGTCAAAGATCAAATAACAATAAGTAGCTGGGTTCATCTCTTGGTTCTCTATTTTATTTCACACATCTAACTCTCTGTTTTTGTGCCAGTACCATGCTGTTTTGATCACCATTGATTTATAGTATAGTCTGAG
>CAUYON010128947.1:0-17515 GCA_963573935.1 Arctocebus calabarensis
ACATTTTGATCATACTGTTAGAGATAGCCTTCATAGCATTTTCTTAATCACTATATGAAGACATTGATACTCTACATTTAATAAGTTTCACCAGTACCCTGCTAAGATGCACCGTAGGTGTGATCCCACCAATTGCCCTCCCTCCACCCATACTCCCCCCTCCTCTCCCCTCCCTTTCCCTCTTCCCTGTATTCTTGTGCTATAATTGGGTTTTAGCCTTTATATGAAATCTATATATTAGCTTCATCAGGGCTGAGTACATTGGATACTTTTTCTTCCATTCTTGAGATACTTTGCTAAGAATTTTCTTTTTTTTTTTTGTAGAGACAGAGTCTCACTTTATCGACCTTGGTAGAGTGCCGTGGCGTCACACAGCTCACAGCAACCTCCAGCTCCTGGGCTTAGACGATTCTCCTACCTCAGCCCCCCAAGTAGCTGGGACTACAGGTGCCCGCCACAGCGCCCGGCTATTTTTCTGTTTTGCAGTTTGACCGAGGCCAGATTTGAACCCGCCACCCTCGGTATATGGGTTCGGTGCCCTACTCAATGAGCCACAGGCGTCGCCAATAATTTTTTTCATTTATTTGTTTTTAATGTTAAATGTTTGCTGTTGCCTTATTTCATAAAAGATATTTAACATTTTAGCTTGGAAATTTTTAGAAGTAACCAGGCTAATTTTCTTTGCTTTTTGCCACGTTTCTTTCTCCTTACCTCCTGATCAACAACCTCTTTTTCTGGAAGGCAGGTAAGTATACTCAGGTGCTGCTGAGATAGTGTCTGTTCTTCCAAATTTTTTTGCTTTGAGCTCTATGTCCATAGTTGGTTCCTTTTTTCCTTGTATTACCTTTTCATCCTTCCGTTTGATGAATGCTGGATTGTCTGGGCTGGGCTTCCTTATCTCTAGGTCTTAACTCCTTTTTTCGTTCCCTCCCTCCTGTCCTTCCTCTCAGCTTGCTCATTCCTCATGTCTTTCCTTCCATTTCTTTCTTTCTTTCTTATTTTGTCTATATTTTGGAATGGTTTCTCAGTTTGAATTTTCAGATTCTTACGTCTATAATCAACTATGCCTATTTATTATTTAATCCATTGCTGCATCTTTTATGAATTGAGATAGTGACTTCTACATCCTTTTTCCTGTTTTGTGGTTGTATCTGTTTCAAATCATCTCCCTTTTGGTTTATGGATGGATTCTTCTTTAGCATGTGTAAGAGAAATTTAATTAGAACTGCTTTTAACATTTTTTTCCAAATATCCACATTATTAAAATCAGTTCTTATTTTGTTTCTCACCATGGCCTTTCTCTTTTACATTTCCTCAGATGTTTGAGTTTCTTGTTTGTTTATTTATATTGATTTATTCAGGACTGGTGCATAAGGTAGCTGGCTAAGAGTTTTCTTTGCATGCATATAGGTTTCTTGACTAAAATTTCTCATGTCTGAGTATGAGGCCTAAATGAGGTTGTGGGTAAATGAATGTTTTTGCCATCAAGCAGAGTTTCCTCTGAGGTGAGGGGACAGGATCTTCAAAACTGACAAGTTGACTTTGCTTACTATGTTAGTGTATTTAGGAAACAAGAATGCAAGATACCTAGTTAAATGTGAAATTTCAGATAAATAAATAATATTTTCGTGTGAGTATTATCTGTGCAATTATTGAAAAATACTTATTCTAAAAATTTTTTGTCATATATCTGACATTTACACATCCTGTATTTTTTTCCATTTATCAGGGTTATCAGGTGTTCAGGGAAGTGTAGCTACATCTCTGATTCTTCCCTTCATCTTTCTTCATTCCAATCATCCATTTCATTTTGCAGAACTCCACAGAGAAGTCTTCCATACTTAGTGAACGGGGTGGGGTTACTAGCCATGCATGTCATTCTTACCCTCCTGGTTTGCAGCACGTGACTACCCTCCTGCGTGGAGCCCCCCATGGCCGCCTTGGCTCATAGCTACATTGTGAATTAGGCACTTGTGTGGCGCGGTTGTAATTTCCTCTGCTTTGCTTAAGGCATCAGTGCATCTGCTTTCTATCTTCATAAATTTTTCAAAATACCTGGCCTGAAGATGCCATAGCTCTGTATTTTTTACCACCACTGTGCATATATTTGTTTTGTTTTATAATCTTTGCCACAGGATCTTGTAGAGAAACAGATACTACATGGAGGAAAAAGCCATTATCTTCCACTGTGTTTCCATCCCTCTCACTGATTAACAGAATCGTGAATCCTGGTCTCAGAGAACATGGAAGAATGTTTCAACAATTACTTCAGACATTTCAGAAGTTTTTACCGTACTTCTTCCAGTTGCTACTGTATTTCTTTGCTGCGCCTTACAGTACAATTCTTTCAAAGACTGCACTTTTTTGCCTCCAAATCTCCCTACTATTTATCTCTTTCCCCACAAAACAGTAAGCATAAAATGAACATAGATTCGTCTCACTGCCTTAGATTTAATATTTAATAAAGCTCAGGTCATGTCCATGTTATTATTTATTTATTTCTCATATCCCCTTCCTCTTCTCTGTCCCTGCTACCACTGAACTTGTTCAGACTCTTCCTTGTTGAACTATAGGCTTTCCTAAAAGATACATTTAGGTTAATTGCCCTACACATAGGGAAAATGGGAAAGTGTAGCTAAATGTACCTTTATGTACAAAATATTCATTATAAAATTTTACAAAGAGGTAGCCAAATTGTAAAGAATAATTTGTAAAATGTTATAATGAATATTTTGTACATAAAGGTATATTTAGCTACAATTTCCCATTTTTCCCATGTATGGCAATGTCAGCAGCAACCATTGGGACACCGTATTAAGATAGCTTAATAATTATGATACTTCTTTCAACTGCTATCATGTTTCTTGCTATAGTTGACAGTAAAACTTTTCAAGTTCACATTTTTTCTCTTTAAACTGCCCCACAATTCTAATGAAAACCCTCTTGAATCAGTCATTCATCTACAACTATTACTACTGAGCAATAAGTAGGTCCTTTTCACATTACACAGAATAATTCCCTTTGGGGTGTTAATTTTAGGCATGAATCAAATGTATTGTGGCTTCAAGTATGATGTTTATTCAATAGTTAAGTATATGACAAAAATAGTGAATATAAATCCCTGTTTCACATTTTTTTCCTGAATAAATTCAAGCTAGATTAATTACAAAAAATTTTATTTCGATTAAAAAATGAAACTACTAGGAGAAAACATAGCTAATAGTTTTTGGTTTTGTTTTGAGACAAAACAAAAGATCCCCCAAAAAGTGCATGGTGTCACAGCTCACAGCAACCTCTAACTCTTGGGCTTAAGCAATTCTCTTGCCTCCGCCTCCCAAGTAGCTGGGGCTACAGGCGCCCACCACAATGCCCGGCTACTTTTTGTTGCAGTTGTCATTGTTGTTCGGTTGGACTGGGACAGGTTTGAACCTGCCAGCCCCGGTGTATGTGGCTGGCACCGTAATCACCGAGCTACGGGTGCTGAGCCCCCTGCCACACTCTGTGTTAAGGAGCCTCAACTATGCTTGGTTGGTATCACTTCCAACACCTGAATCTGCCCTGGCCACGAAGCATGCTAACTCGTGGCTCACCTGGGGCTTGCAGAACGGCAACTTCAAGCATGTTGGCTGATGGTAGGCCTTCTTCACCTGTGGATGCCGAGGGAGCTGGCAGGATGGAGTGGCACTTACAGAGATGGGACAGTCAGGAATTACTTTGATTCCCATTCTGAGCACTCTGTGGAGTATCTTTTAAAGCTTCTCCCTCATGACTATTTCCCTCTCATGCCACAGCTTGCAACCTTGGTTGCCATTTTACCACGTACCTCCCTCCTGTTCCCCCTGAGTGGGCCAGGAATTTATCCTGGCCCTGGTTGGGCCTACCAGCAACCTGCCCAGGACGGTGGGCCTGAGGCAGCTGGTGGGCTGTGTAGTGACCCGCTGTGTGGTGGGCGTCTCCCACCCCTGGATGCAGCAGTGCAGGGCAGGTGGGATCGGTAGTGTGAGAGCAAACAGGAGCAGGGATCAGGAAAGCAGGAGAGTCCGGAAAACTTCCCAGTTCCTTCTTTTTTTTTAAATAATTTTATTAAATCATAATTGTGTACATTGGTGCAATCATAGGGCAGAATGTGCTTCATATACAATCAGAAATATTTTGATCGTACTGTTGCAGATAGCCTTCATGGCATTTTCTTGATCACTATGTAAGACATTGATACTCTACATTTAATAAGTTTCACCAGTACCCTGCTAAGATGCACCGTTCCAGTTCCTTCTTGAAGTCTAGCTCCATCATTACCTTTTGGGTCATGTGACCCATTTGAATACATTTTTGCTGCCTCTAGAACAAGCCAGATTCTTGAAACCAACAGAGGGGTAATGAATACGGGATTCATTTATAAGAATTGTTGGGTAGAGTTATGTCTTAGGCACCTCTGGCACCCCCAGACCCTTTACCCACAGAGGTGAGTGGGCACCCTGTGAAATGAAACTCAGCTACTGCTTGATTTAGTAATACATTTCCTTTCCTTGCCACATTAGCCCGAAAAGTTTGAAGAAAAAAGAAACCTTGAACATTTTGTCTTTCCTATTTTCCCCACCCTGCCTTTGAAACCACGACTGTAGCTTCTAACAGAAGCATCTTTATGGAGAATGTGTTTTGTCCTGTTGGAGAAGACAAAGGATTATTAAAAGCACATCCAGCTGCTTGTACTGCCAGGGGTTGGGAAGAGCCTGTCAGCATTCAGTCTTCCACGCTTCCTCAGCTGAGTCACCAGCATCGTCTTCTTTGTCCCTGTTTTGCACTCACCCCCCCCCACATTGGGAACATGGGGACCATTGCTCTTCCCTTGCACTTCCAAATCCTGGGACACAGGACAACCCAATCCCTCTTCCTCTGTGTTAAATCTGTGTACGTCTCAACTCTCAGATTTTAAGTAAGACTGACAGTTGATAAACTCCATCCTGACTCATAAATATCCCTTCAATCTTTCTCTTTTACAAATGAAGAGATCATTCAATATTCCAAGATTCATCTGAAAAGAAGTCTTTTGTTCAAAGCATTGAGAACTTTTGGAAAAAAGGTGAAAGGTAAGCATGAAGGTTTCCAGTTATTTTTCTAAGCATCCGTGAAAATCCACACCAGCGTTGTATCCTGAATTGGTGTGTACTACACTGTGTAATCTTGGGCAAGTTATTTAATCCCTTTAAGATTCCACTTTCTTATTTCTATGGTTAGAATGATGATAGTGTCTACCTTATGGGGATATTGTGGAGATTAAATAGACGTAATAGACAAAAGTCCAACTTCCAGGAAGCACCCAGATTAATTAAATCAAAATTTCTGGCTGTGTGAGCCAGTCACTAGTATTTCAAAAATCTCTGTAGATAATTCTGGTGTTCAGTCAAATATGAGAGACAGTGAGATGGTACTTATAATAAGTACTCAATGAATAATAGCTGATTTTTATTAATATGATTCATAATTGAGATGCAGTCACCGTGGCTGATAAACCTACAATCCCAGCACTCTGGGAGGCTGAGCAGGTGGATTGTCTGAGCTCAGGAGTTCAAGACCAGCCTGAACAAGAGCAAGACTCTGTCTCTAGTAAAAATAGAAAAACTAGCTGGGTGTGGTGGTGGACGCCTGTAGTCTCAACTACTCTGGAGGCTGAGGCAGGAGGATCACCTGAACTCAGGAGTCTGAGGTTGCTGTGAGCTATGATGATATGATGGTACTCTAGCCAGGGTGACTGAGTGAGATTCTCTCTAAAAAGAAAAATAAAAATTAGTGAGAATAGTGAGAAACTCCCCAATTAATAGACTGTTGAAATTGAAGGCTCAGATTAATTTCTTCTTGTATTCATCCATCCAAAAATGACTGAGCAAATGCTACCTGCTACTCTCAGAGCCAACTTCTCTATCTCCAGTTGAAAGTAAAAAGACTAAATTGTTTTAAAGATGAAATTCAAGTTCTTCAGGACAACCTTTATCCCCATTGCCTGCCAGGGCCACTGCTCACATGCTGGTAAGCGCCAGCCACTCTCTACCATGGAATCCGTCCAGGTCCTCCTGGGTCTCTGTGCCCTTCCTCATACTGTTCCCCCCCTTCCCTCCATCTCCCTTGCTTCTCCAGGATGGAATTCCTGATGTAGGACTAGAAGAACAGATGGGAGCTACTGGAGTTTGAATATGTCTTCCAAATTTCATGTGTCAGAAACTTAATCCCCAAGTTCATATGTTGTTGGCACTGGGGGGTGGAGGATTTGGGAGGTAAGTAGGATTACATGAGGTCATCAGGGTGGGGACCCCATGATGGGACTGTTGGTTTTATAAGAAGAAAAAGAGAGCTCCAGGCCTGGTGCTGTAATCTCAGCACTCTGGGAGGCTGAGGTGGGAGGATCACCTGAGCTCAGGAGCTTGAAACCAGACTGAGCAAGAGTGAGACCCTGCCTCTAATAAAAATAGAAAAAGTAGCCTGGTATTGTGGTGGGCGCCTATAGTCACAGCTACTTGGAAGGCTGAGGCAAGAAGAGCTCTTGAGCCCAAGACTTTGAGGTTACTGTGAGCTGTGATGATACCATGGCACTCTATCCAGGGTGACTGAGTGAGACTCTGTCTCAAAAAAACAAAACAAAACAAAATAAAAGTAGAAAAAAAGGAAGAAGCAGAGAGGCCTGAGCTGACATGCTCTTGGTCTCTTCCATGTTCTGATGCAGCACGAAGGCCCTCTCCAGATGTAGCTCCTCGTCCCTGGACTTTATGGCCTCCAGAACGATAAGAGATAATTTTTCTTTATAATTTACCCAGATGGTGGGATTTTGTTACAGCCAGAGAAACAGACTCAGACAGGTGCCAGCAGTGCTTGGCAGCCCGCAGCCATCCTCTCTGATGAAGGAGCTGGCCGGTGTCCTCTCCGCCTCAGAACCCCGTGAGCACCCTGCCATGGGTATGTGACTGGTTTTCTAGGCCCTCTTTCTCCAGATGTCTTTTCCTTTGTCTTGCTAAATGGGCTGTGGTGTTCCAGGACCCCATGGAGCTGTTCCCTAGGCCCCTCGAAGGGAGAGAACTCTGCCACTGGCATCATCCTGGGAGCAGTTTAAAGCCTCTACTCAGTGTACTGAGCAGCTGGAGGCTGCATCTTCTGTGGTCACTACAGAAATCCCATGGGGTCGGCAGTCTGAGGGAGTGCATGAGTTTAGGCCCACAGGTAATTCCTGAACACTGTCACTACCTCCAGAGGGGAGAGCCCCTCCTATGGAGAGCCTAATGGCGAAGGGCTGTGGTAGCTGTCATAGCTGTGGCGAGTTCTGCTACAGAAGTTCATTAGGGCTCTGACCCCTTCCTTGCTTTGAGCTGACCTTTAGAGTGACCCTGCTCAGGACATCCCAGTGCTTGCTCACCATCTCTGAGTTTATTAGGAGGTGGCCCTCAGGGTAAAGATTTGCATTCTTCTCCCGGGGCCTACATTCCTCTTTCTCAGGGGCCAGCTAGGAGACCTGACTCAGTGTTCCAAGTACACACCTACAATTCCACCCACCCATGATCTGGCTTTTCCAGTCCCAGGGTTGTGTCCCTGCGTAAAGTCATCAACTTCCCAGCCAGGCAGGGGGTGATGCCTCCCTCCTGTTTTTGTGAGGGCATCCATTGTTCAAGATTCGTATTCTATCACTGACATTGGGGAAAAGGGCAGGAACTACTATTTGAGTGTGTTACATAGTATCTCATTTAAACTTTTGCAAAAAAACCTTATGTTGTTGGGTAGCTATCCCCATTGTTCAAAAGAGGAAATAGATTCTTTCCAGGATCTAACTGGAATGCCAGTTAGAGTTTGCTATGTTACAACCAATCCCAAAGTAGTGGCTTAAAACAACAACCACTTATTTAGCTCAAAATTCTAGAGATTGTCTTTCTGTCAGCTGGATTATTGGGAGGGGGGCACAAAGGGCCATAGGATGGTTCTTCCTCCCACAGGCTAGCCTGGGTTTGTTCACGTGGCAGCTTGGCAGGAGTCCAAGAGGAAGGGTGGGTAGGGCTGGGCCCGGAGCTCTTGATGCCTAGGCTTGGAACTGGCACTGCATCACTTCCGCCACGATCTATTGGCCAAAGCCAATTTAGAAGAGTCCCAGATGCAAGGGATGGTGAAATAGACTCCATCACTTGATGGAATGAACTACAAAGTTATGTTGCAAAGGGGCATGTAGACAGGGAGTGGTCAGAATTGGGGGCACGTCTGCCATCTATAACAGTTATTAAGTGGCAGAGGCAGGATTTTATTCCCCAATTATGAAAATAGCATGTACACTGAGAAAAATTCAAATAGCATACAAAAGGCACAATGAGGAAAGGAAAGTCTCATTCCTGGAGATAAGGGAACACCTTCTAGTCTAGTTCTACTTTCCACATGTAAATGCCATTAAGAGTTGTATATCTTGATTCAAGTTTTTGTGCCTATACACAAGAGGGGGTTCAATATGTACACTATCCTGCAGTTTGTCCTTTTCATTTAATAATATAGCTAAGAGCTCTTTCCCTAGCAGCACAACCAGAAGTCCTTCATTTCTTTATCATGTGTTATTCAACCACACTCCCTGGTGGTGGCACCTAGGTTGTTTCCAGTTTTATTGTCGTAAACAATGCTGCAGTGAACGTCCTTGAATGTTTCTCTTTGTATACGTATAGATTAGATTCCTAGAAATGGAATTTTTAGGTTCAACATCATCATAGTCAAGTCTTGTTCTATTCCCCAAACCTATGTTCTTTCCAAGATGGATCTCTAGTTACCAACTGCTCTTCCAAACTTTTCTTTTCTATTTTTTAAAGACAGGGTCTCACTGTGTTGCCATAGGCTAGAGTGCCATGGTATCAGCCTACCTCTCTGCAACTTTAGATTCCTGGGTTGAAGTGATCCTCCTGCCTTGGCCTCCTGAGAAGCTGGGACTATAAGTGCCCACAATAACGCCTGGCTCATTTTTCCATTTTTAGCAGAAATGGGGGGGGGTCTTGCTCTTGCTCAGGCTGATCTTGAACTCCTGAGCTCAAGCAGTCTTGCAGCCTTGGCCTTCCAGGGTGCTAGGATTACATGCATGAGCCATTGTGCCTGGCCACCTCCAGCCTTTTACCACTAGAAGCTACCTTATGAACCATGGACCACACTGTGCACATAGGTGACACATGCTTCATCCATATCCTTTCTTTCCTAAGCAAGGTCAAGTATCCAGAGCTATGTATTATTAAGCTCTCCCAACAAGATCCAGATTAGTTGTCTTTTCTGTGTCTTCCTTTATGATTATATTTTGGAGATATGCACTCCTTTAGTACAGGTCAATGACAAAAGAATTCTAGTTACAAATATTAACCTACAGAGGATGGGATGCATCCAAGTGAAGGCCTAATGTATGAATGAATGAATATTTCATACATAGTGCTGATGGGATGACTGAGAATTAAGGGAATCCAAACACAGCAAACAGTAGTATAGTCCTCTGGTGACACAGAGCAGTTATAAAACATGAATTCCACCCTTGATCATAGCAACTTTAACAGTTCATGAAAATTAACTGCAGTAGTAAATATGCAGTGAAGAATTTTCTTAAAACCATATTATTTCATTTTTTAATATTTTTTTCCAGTTTCTTCATGGATCTGATGTTTATATTCTACCTGCCCAGGTATACTGGAGCCCTGAATTTCTGCCACGTATGTATGGACTGATTTAGCTCTGTTATCAACAACAGGTTGGTGGCCGTCAGAATCTGGAGGTGTCATGCAAGCACATTCAATCACCCCATTTTATTTTTCATGGCCCCCAGTTATGTCTCTGAGTAGAGGAAATTGACAATCCTGTAGAAGGGAACAAACACCAGGGGGCTCATCCCTGTGACATGGGGAGCCTGCATTTTAAAGCTGTTCAGTAGAGAGGTTAAAAAAGTCCATTTCCAGAGAATGCACTTTCAGAGGAATGGTTGTTTAATGATTTGGGTTCTTTAGAGAAGTATAGGCATGTGCCTCAGACTTCAGAGCAGGCAGTACCCATTCTCCCATCTGTTCCTTAATAACACAGATATTGCTGTTGCTAAAAGGGTGGGCTTCTGAAACGTTCCCATTTTTAAGCTCAGGCAAGATGGTGGTTCATCCCTTGGTACATTGAATAGTGAAGAACTAAAAGGCTAATCATTGACCTGTCACATTAATGTGTTCATTTCTTTTTAGGGCCCCTTCCAGCAGAAGTGCACTGGCCCAGAGTCAGGAGGCCTGGGGCCTGATTCTTTGGCCCAGGTCAGTGTGCAGGATGTGGCGGCCCACTAGTGGGTGCCCTTCTCGGAGAAGTGCCATGCTGAGCGCATCCGAGGTGTGCCGTGGGAATTCCCCGGCAGCTGCCCGCCGGCCTCTCTTTATTCCGAAATCTGAGACAGCTGTCAGATCTTCACACCTGCTTAGAGTCTGCCCTGCACTAGCTTTTTACCACTTTCCCCCACCATAGACGTCACAGATCATTATAATAGTTATTCCAGTGGAGCCCAGACCTGTTTTCAGGGTCCTTTTCAAGACACTTCTGTATGTAGCCAGTTTGGATCATCCAGTCAGCACGAGAGAGGAGACATGTTTGTAATCCAGCTTCGGAGTAAATTTGTCTAAAAGAAGTTTTAAAACCAACATCCAGACAATAGGGCTCACGATACATTGGAAGGCAGAGAGTCAGGGCTACTGAAGACAATGGCTATTGCTCAGAGTGTGATGCACCCACCTTTAGGTGGGCATGGTGATCTCTTCCCATGGCACCTCCCCTGACCTTGTGTGTGTGTGCGCATCTGGCAAAGCCCCATAGTAACTGGCTGAAGCTCTGGGTCCAGTTTGTAGTGGTAGAATAGAGTCATCCCACTGACAGAGATCAAACTGGCATCCTTGATTTCCTTGGTGTGATTCTTAACCAACTGAGCAAATTTGTGACTAAGGGAAAAATTAAGGCTCATTACTCAAAGTGTGGTCTGCCTCCCCTGGGAACTTGTTAGAAATGCAAGTCTCATTCCAGATCTACTGAAATGGTGACTCAAAACTTCATGCATTTTAACAAATCATGTAGATGATTTATGTGCACATGACAGTGTGAGAAGTGATGACTTAGAAAAGTCATCATATAGCACAGTGTCTTCAAGCTGCTTAACATTTTAAGCGGCTACTATGTGCCCAGGAATGTGCTGGGCTCCTTGTGAGACCCCAGTCATGCATACACCAGGCTCTGTCCTCACAGGTGTACATGTACTGGCACCGTGCCGAGCACAGACTGGGTTGTGACTCGTTCTGGAAAGAAAACTCTGTTCTTGTTTTGTGCTGCCTGTTACTTTTCTTTCTCCCTTTGCTAAGTCTCATATCCTTTTCCTTTTGTTCTGCAGTGCATGGACCCTAATACCCACCTTTCAGAATTTTTCCCAGCTCTCTTGTTGGCTTTGGGGTTAGTCTCAGTCTCTGCACTTCCCAACCACATGCTCTGCTTCTCCACACTTTCCTGCTGGCTCAGGGTTTCGACTGAGGCCTTGGTTTTGCCGAGTACACTGATAGAGCTTTTCTCTACCTCAGCTATTGTTGATTTGCTTACTTTATTGAAGAGGGTCTAGAATCCTAGGTAACTCAAAAGGCAAATAACATGGCTTGGAGTAGAATTGCATGGTAGATCCTATTTGGTGGTAACAAGAAATAAAGGCTTATTTAATTGGTCCCTTATTTTTTTGTTAACCTTTTCTGGGATCTATTAAATAGCCCCTTGGGCTAGGTTTCTCAACTAAATGGGTGCTGAATGGCCAAGTGACAGATGCCAACTTTGCTAACCAGATGACATGCCATGTTATGTTTCTTTTCTATCTTCAGAAGGCTTGCCACTGTGGACTGCCATCTTGGAAGATTGCTCTGCCCAGCACTAAGTAACAGTAGATGGCTGTTATCTCTGCTATGTTCATTGCTATGGATCAAACTTAATAGGTAACCGTTTGATATATTCTCCTAACATTAAGAAGAACAGTGACGAGAAGCAGCAGAACAGAGTGTCAAGTGGATCAAATATGAGCTGTTGAAATAGTTTCATTTACCTTCACTGTCCTCATTTAGTCCCTTAGCTGGTGGCACAAGGCACTGAACGGCCACCGTCTCTGGTTGCCAGGAAGCCAGGCCTGAATCTTTAAATCTGAATCACCAAGTCTCTAGGTTAATTATATTTCCTTAACTCAGACACTGTTAATAAGACCCAGTCATCATTTTCATTAAGAAAGAATGAATGAACAAGATGACAAATCATTAGTTGTACCAATGCTCTTGTCTGTGTTTATTTTTTCCCTGAGGATTTTTTCGGGGTGAAGATTTCTACTCTTTATGGCATTGTTATACAAAACTGTATAACACACTGATATACAGTTCTGATCCCCCACTGTGCAACAGAATACCCACTAACCCTGCATGGCTATCTAAATTTAAATTACTTTAAAATAGATAAAATATTTAGTTTCTCACTTACACTATCTGCAATCTTTCTTTTCTCTCTCTCTCTTTCTTTTTTTTTCTGAAACACAGTCTCACTCTGTTGTCCCAGCTTAGAGTGCCACGGCATCATCTCTCACAGCAACCTCAAACTCCTGGGCTCAAGTGATCCTCTTGCCATAGCTGGGATTATAGGCATGCACCACCACGCTTATTTTTCTATTTTCAGTCGAGACAGGGTCTCACTCTTGTTGGGGTTGATCTTGAATTCCTGAACCCAAGCAATTCACCTACCTTAACCCCCCAGAGTGCTACGATTGCAGGCGTGAGTCACCATGCCTGGCCATCTGCAACCTTTCAAGTGTTTGACAGCCACATGTGGTTACTGATTACAGATAAAGGACATTTCCACCATAGCAGAAAGTTGTTTTTGATGGTGCTGATAATGGTCCAGTAGAATTTAGAATGGAAAACACGGTCTTGGCCAGGCCTGGTGGCTCATGCCTGTAATCCTAGCACTCTCAGAGGCCGACGTGGGTGGATTACCTGAGTTTACAGGTTTGAGACAAGGCTGAGCAAGTGTGAGACCCTGTCTCTAAAAAATGACCAGGTGTTGTGGCCGGCACCTGTAGTCCCAGCTACTTGGGAGGTTGAGGCAAGAGAATCACTTGATCTCAAGAGTTTGAGGTTGCTGTGAGCTATGATGCCACAGCACTCTACTGAGATCGACAAAGTGAGACTCTGTCTCCAAAAAAACAAACAAACAAAAACAATGAAACATGGTCCTCTGTGTTTACGAGCCTGGGTCCAAATCTCATTTCTCCTACTAAGTAGCTAAATGACTTTGGACAAGTTATTTCACTTCCCTAAGGGTTCAGTTCCTGCATCTGTGAGTTGGGAAATTCTGTCTGCCCAACAGTATAACTGTGAAGATTACATGAGATGGCCCTTCTCAGGGTGCCTGGCATCAGTGCTCAATCAGTGTTTTGCCCTTCCTCCTGCTCCTTCTGCCAAACAACTTCTCTCCCTTAACCTCTAGATCACCTGTGTTCCTGGGAACAGGATCTGAGTTTGAAGGCCTGGCCAAGAGCAGAGAGAATCATCTTTCTGTTAGTGGTAGAATAGGGGACTTGGTGATGTTCTAAGATTCTAACACTGTGATAGCTGCCCAGGCAGGGAAGAGAGAGGTCTTGTTTTTTCTGCACATCCTGCCTACTCCACTCATCTCTGCTGTCAGTCATCGCTGAAATGGATGGGTATGTCACAATCAGTAACACGTGACGTTTCTAATGAATGATTAAGACATATAAAACAGTGGTTCTCAAATTTTAGTGGGTATTGGAATCACCTGGAGGGCTTGTCCAACCACAGATTGCTGGGTCCCACCCCAAGAGTTTCCATTCCACAGGCCTGGGGGGTGGGGCCAGGCAATTTGCATCAGGTTCCAGGTGCTGCTGGTGCTACAGAGGCGCTTGAGTCATGGACACCTTTGTAGGTGAAGATTAAATTGTCTTTATCCTTGGATTACACTGAGAGGGTCCATAGAACGTTCTTGGGGGCATGAGAGCTCTTCAAGGCGTTGTAATAATTGTAATTTCATTGTCAAAATAAAAAGTTTAATTAATGCCTATTATGGATCATAGATGAACTTCCTTTTTATTTTCCCTTCATTTTTTTTTTATTTTTACAGACTCTCCAGTTGAGGGCTGAGTTTCGATAGATTGCAGCAAGGGAGTTGCTCTGCTACACGTGAACCCCCCCACCCCCAAAGCAGGTCTTTTATGAGTGGTTTACACAGGGTTCCTCATTAATGTGCGTTGTGTGACAGGTGTAGGTGACTCTCGAAACCAGCTATAGCCTGTGATTCTAGTGCCTGCTTTTGCATTTGTATTTGCAATCACATTATTGCCAAACAATATCCAGAACAAGCAACATCTAACTTTGGATGTGGTATTTCTCAAACTGCCTCTGCCCTTTCTTGTAATAGTACAGCCACAGCCCTGGAGTCCTGGGCAGTGATTTCTGTCACTCTAGGTTACTCCAGGGAGTGAGACAGCTATTCAGGGCTTTCTCCGAGGCCGATCGTCGCAGTTTACCATTTTGCCTGTAGAGGGCAGCAGCGCCAAGAACTTCCTGGTTGCATTTGACACGTGCGAGGTGAGTACCAGCCTCTCTTGTCCTCTCTCTTTCCTCTGTCCCTCTTCTCACCTTGCCTTTCTTTTGGCAGTCACATCTAAAAGATATTTTCAGAGTGACCTCATTGCGCCAAGAACTGCTGGCCAGGAAGGCAAGCCGGAGGGCAGCCGTGTTGTTGGCGGGAGCCCACCTGCTTGGGGCGGGAAGCTGCCCTCTCCGCACAGCCTGGGCACCTGGCAGTGCCCGAGACTGCAGGAGGTGGCTGTCTGGGAAGCCTGTGGCCGCTGCCCACTTCTGGGCTTTGCTCGCACGTGTCCTCTCTTGCTTTCTTGTCCCCAAAATGCCTCATCCCAGAAAGAATCTGAGTCAGTGTCTTGTCATGAGATGAGTTCCTGCCAAACTGTGGCAGATGTCAAAGCAGCTGATAGGAAGATTATGTTCTCCCTTCCCCCACCCCAGCAGGCAAAGTGGAGAAGAGAACCCGAGGGGAGAAGGTCGTCAGGCAAAGCTCAGAGGAGGGAGGTGGTTCTACAGATGGGTGGGTCTATTCTGACAGTCCGACAGCCGTCCCTAGCCCCACCCCATAACACGAAGGCATAGGAAGGGGGCCCCCTTAATTCCATTTCTGAATAGTTCGGGTAATTGGAGTTAATATGGCCTTAGCATGAGAAATTCCCTGGCCTGGACTGCATGCTTGTAGGACTCACAGACTTTCCTGCGGAGCCTTTTCCTGGTTTTACACTTTCTCTCCTGCACATGCGCTTGCCTGGGTTCCAGTTTATTGCCTTTCTGTCAAAGAGCACTCATTCAGTCATCGTCACTCCTGATAATCTCCATTCCTGGGGCCCACTGGGCTGCGCTTCTCTCTGAGCCTCCTGAGGACCCTTCTGCTGTAACCCTACTCTCGGCCATGACTCGGGGTCCTGGAGTAACTCTTTCTCCTGAGGAGATGACACAAGCTGTGAAATATCTGAGATCCAAGACCCTAGACAGAGCAGCTCACCCCAGAAAAGACTCAGGTCTTCCAAGGTGCCAAAATGGGCTCACAAAGCGCTGGGACACTGGGGGCTCTTTTGTGGGGGAGAGCTAGCTCAAATCCAGGGGGTCGGAGCTAACGTGGCCTGGCCTTGGGCGGCGTGGCTCCAGGAGGTGTTGCTGCCCTCCAGCCCCTGCTGACCGCCTCTTCCTTCCTGGCCTGCCCTCTCCGCGCCCTTCTGCTCTGGGCATTCTCTATGCTTTATTTCTCATCAAAACTTTTCTCTTCTTACACCAAGGTGCAAATGACTAAAGACAGTTGAGCGAGACAGTACCTGAGAACATCCTTTTATGATAATTGTTTAAAATGGAGAGACTTGATCCTTCGGCACTAGGCTAGTACAAGACCTCCATATATCTATCCCCCAGCCTCAGCAGTGGCAGCTCCTAATCAAAGTGATTTCTTCTTCATCCCCAGATTATTTTGAAGAGAATCCAAGCCATTTCTTTTCAGTATATGCCAAGGGCTCTCTTAAGCCCCAAGCTGACCATGATACATGCTGATGAAGACCCTTTGGTGTCAGGACAGCGTCCAGGCTGCCCTCTGTCAGCTGGCACTGCCACCTCTCCGGCTTACATCCCGCATGTCTCAGCAGACCCTACCCTTCCAGCCAGGCTGAATGCTGTTCCCCTCAATACCACATTTTTCACCTGTCACTGGATAGAAGTGTTTCCTTTTTTCCCCCTCTTTTAAAAACTTTATTCAAATTAACATGAGGGTACAATATTTAGGTTACAGTGTTCTCAATTCCAGGGTAAAGTGCCATTTGTAGAAGAGCCCCTCACCCAGGGGGCGTGTTACACACCCTCACAATGTGCACATTAGGTGAGATCCCCCTCCTACCCTGCCTCCTTCTGCCATAAATCCTCCTCCTTTCCCCCTCCTGCTTCCCTCTACCTCCAAACTGGGTCATAATAGTGTTTGATTGTTCTTAGTAATTTTTTATATATTGATTTCATATTAGTACAGAGGACATTAGATATTTCTCTTTCCATTCTTGTGATACTTTACTAAGAAGAATGTAATTCAACTCCATCCAGGTAAATGTAAAGATATAAAGTTTCTTTTTAATGGTTGCATAATATTCTACAGTATACATATACCACACTTTGTTGATCCATTTGTGGGTTATGGGCACTTAGGTTGTTTCCACGACTTGGCAATTATGAATTAAATAAGTGTTTCCTTTTGTTTGATGTCTCATCTTTCAACTTCAGATCAGAGGCTATCTCTTATCTGAAGTTTTCCCTGAATCCTTAGATGGAATTATTCAGGCCTTCCTATGGGAGCCAATGGTATGGAGATACTACCCTCACCCTATTTACTGAACAGGGATATAATGCTTATTATAAGGCAGGCACTGCTCTAAGGGTGTTTCAAATAAATATTAACTAATTTTATTTATTTATTTAAATAATTTTATTAAATCATAATTGTGTACATTGGTGCAATCATAGGGCAGAATGTGCTACAATCAGAAATATTTTAATCATACTGTTAGAGATAGCCTTCATGGCATTTTCTTGATCACTATATAAAGACACTGATACTCTACATTTAATAAGTTTCACCAGTACCCTGCTAAGACGCACCGTAGGTGTGATCCCACTAATTGCCCTCCCTCCACCCATCTTCCCCCCCCTTTCCCTTTTCCCTGTATTCTTGTGGTATAATTGAGTTTTAGCCTTCATATGAAAGCTATAAATTAGCTTCATATTAGGGCTGAGTACTTTGGATACTTTTTCTTCCATTCTTGAGATACTTTGCTAAGAAGAATATGTTCCAGCTCCATCCATGTAAACACAAAAGAGGTAAAATCTCCATCTTTCTTTAAGGCTGCATAGTATTCCATGGTATACATGTACCACAATTTATTAAT
>CAUYON010128948.1:0-26347 GCA_963573935.1 Arctocebus calabarensis
TTACCCGAGAGTCCTCATTATTTGAGGGCTGAGGTGCTTATAGTGCTAGAAGTAATGTCACTTCCTATTTACAAAACATATATAACCAAAGGTGTTTTATGTACTAGAATCCAGAGTACCCTTTCTTAATAAATATCTCAGGGTAAGAAAAGAATATCTCAGGGTATAGATGTATTTAAAATAGAGAATACTTTTCAAGCAATAGACAATGCTTTCCTAAAGGACTTTAAAAGATTCTATAACTTTATTTGGGGGCCTAAATTATTTATCTTATTGGATATTTTATATGTATAGGTTTAATTGTGATATGCTAAAGCAAGGATAGGCAAACTACAACCACAGGCCACATAGGACCACATCCGTTCATTTACTATTATCTAAGCTATTTTTGTACTACAACCACAGAATTGAATAGATGCAGCAGGCCTTGTATCACCTGCAGAGCCTGAAATATTTACTATTTAGTCCTTTACAGGAAAATTTTTCTGACCTCTACTCTAATAATAGCTGTGGGGTATAGGAAGGTTCTTTCCCTTTATAGAAATATTTTGAGCTATAAAAGAGAGTAACAGAAATACAATGGATGAGGTGAGTAATCTTTTAAAAATTTGTGGTATAGGAAAAATAAATATGCACTCTGGGAGGCCGAGGTGCCCAGATCACCTGAGCTCACCATTGCCACACCAGCCTCAGCTAGAGCAAGACCCCTTCTCTAAAAATAGCTGAGCACTGTGGCAGGCACCTGTAGTCCCAGCTACTTAGAAGGCTGAGGCAAGAGAATTGCTTGAGCCCAGGAGTCTCAGGTTGCTGCAAGCTATGATGCCACAGCACTCTACCAGGGGCAACAAAGTGAGACTCTGTCTCAAGAAAAAAGAGAGAGAAATATTTTAGAGACAAATTAACAAGTACTTCAGCAAAACGTAGGTTTTATGCAGGAGATTTTATATACTAAATGTACAAAATCTGACATTTAAAAGCAACATTCTTAACTATTGACAACTGTTATGTACAATAGGAATATTCAACCTGATATTTATAAAGTGTGATAAAGAAAGTAGAATCTTTCTAGAACATTTTATAAAGTCAAAACATGCAATCCATCAATTTATACATATTATGTAAAATATAGTGTATATTTATGATGAGCCATCAAAATGCCCTTTTATTGGCCTTTAAAAATAGTCACAAAATATTTGTATCAAAAATACAAATTAGTTGCAAAAGTGCCTATCAATAGAGAAATCTTCGATAGAAAAATTTGGCCAAATAATAATATATGAGGTCAATTAATAGAGTTCACAAACTCATCCTAGAAAAAGAGCTACATACTTGTTGCTGAGTATCACTGCAGTCACCTTTGAGGTACTTCCTTTTGGAAGCTATACACTGATGCCAGCACCTAATCCACCCTTCAATTAAATTTTGGAGCTATTTTTCTGGTATGGCCACCGGAGCTGTTGTCATATCACCCTTGATATCCTAAATAAATGTCATCAAAATGTCAAAAAAATAAAAAAAAGAATCTAGATTGGAAAGGAAGATATAACACTATCTCTATTTGAGGTTGACATAATTATGGATAGACAACATCCTAAATAGTGACAAACAAATAATTAGAACTAACATGCAGTTTTAGCAAGGTTATAGGATACAATCTCAAAATACAAAAATCTATTGTGTTTCTATACATTATCAATGAATATTCTGAAAATGAAACCAAGAAAACAATTTATGTAGCAACAAAGTAATAAAAATTATTTACATGTAAATTTAACAATATAAATACAAGAGTCCTATACTGAAAACTATTAAACAGTGTTGGAAGAAAGTAAAGAAGATTCAAATGAATGAAAAAATACTCCATGTTCATGGATTGAAGATTTACTCTCATGATGAGCCAATATTCTCCAAATTGAGAGATGTTGGTTCAATGCCGTTCTTATTGGAATTCCATGAGACTTTTTTGCAGAAACTAAAAAAATAATTCTAAAATTTATATATAAATGCAAGGGATAAAGAATTGTCAAAACAACCTGGACAAAGAACAAAGTTGGAGTGCACCCTTTTTCTGAAGTCAAAGCTTGCCTACAAATGTACAGTAATAATGACCGTATGATAATGACATAAGGATTCAAATATAGATCATGAGAATAGAACTGAGAGTCCAGAAATAGACCCATATATCTATGATCAATTGGTTTTTGACAAAATATCTAGATTATTCAATTGGGAAAGATTTGTCTTTTCAACAAATGGTACTTAAGACAGTTGAGTAACCATATGCAAAAGAATGAAATTAGATCCGTGTACAATCTTTACAAAAAATTTCTTTTTGTTTTTTATATTTTTACACTTATTAAAATTCATAATCTCCAAAAAGTAAATTAGCAGTTGCTTAGGGTTGGCAGGAGGATGAGAAGGATGGGAGTGACTGCTTATGGATGTAGATTTCTTTCAGGGGGAGCAAAAATATTCCAAAATTAGATTGGGTAGTTAGGCAACCGTGAAGTGATAGTTAGGCAACAGTGAATATGCAAAAAAGCATTAAATTGTAGACTTTAAGTGATGAATTGTAAGGTGTGTAGACTAGATCTCAATAAAGTTGAGGAAAACTACCAAACACACACACACACAATCATCATCACCTGAGAATTTTCCCCTGTGAACAGATTGATGCTATTATGTACTCAACCTCTTGCTACTCTTTGAAAATTATTCTTTTCTTTGGGGTAAAACTATTATTTAAAACCACTTAACCTTGCCAAAGCATATTTTTAAATCCTATTAAAATAATGTGTATTTATTTTCCTATATTGATATTCCCAGGGGAAATGTAAGAATCTGTTTGTGAACAAATAATTATTTCATTATGCAAAATAAAATAAAAATGCTGCTATTGGCAATAGAATTTAAAACAACAAATCTTGGTTGACTTCTTCCTAAAGGTTAGTATTGGATTGTTTTTTCCAGATGAGTTACTGAGTAATTTTTAATGTCAGAACAATTATACACCTGTGAGGAACGATGATTCTATTTCTTCTAATTGATCTCCAGTGAATTCAAGGCACTATTAGTCAATTCTGCATTAACTATAAGCTGTTAAGGAAAACATCAGTAGGAAAACAAACAGACTGCCAAAAAAAAAAAAAAAAAAAAGACAAGGCATGCAATACTAGTTGAGAATTTGTTATCTAGGAACATGTGGTCATCAGCTTCTGATAAGGAAATGTTTGCTGTCATTTTGATATTCCTTGCAATTGAATTGTTGACTTGTAATAGCTATATTATTAAAAACATTATTTGTCCCCCCCTTTTTTTTGCATTATTTGTCCTTCATGTAGTACCATTTAAAGTAAAAGTATTTGCTGGGAAACCAACATAACTTTCATCGCATCCCTACCTTAAACATGTGGATTTTTAATTAATATTTTATTGCATAGAGAAATACATTGATGCATAACAGAAAAAAAGCATGACCATAAAATGGAGATATCTAGGTGTCGGGCAACAAATCCAAGGCTTCTTCTCTATGTTTCCTGGAATTTATCCACCTTCCAATGTTGTAGAATCCTTCATCTTTGAAGTTTGCTTAGTATGAAGCCCTGGGGAAATGGATCACAAAATCCTCAAACGTGCCAAGCAATGTATACTTCTCTATCTTTACAGGTGTTGTTCCCTTTACATGAAATAAAGTCTCTCCTTTTTTCTGTCTGATAAACTGTTCATGCCTCAAAGCCCTGAACATGTATCATTGTAAAGCTCTCTGAAAACCCCTGAACCATCTACAAAACCCACTGGTAAACAATGCATATTCTTCATTGAGGCATTTTTCAAACGTGGTTATGTGCCATAGCCAATGTTAGATTTCAAGTATATTTTAGTGTTATATTTCAGGTTTACTACAGTACTCAGCCAATGGTACTTTAAACAATGAAATCGGAGAGATGAAGATGGCAGCTGAGATGGTTCCATAGCCTATCTCTCCCCAGTCAGCAGGTGAGAGGGAGGGAGCTCTGACTCTTTCCCTGTGTGAATTATTGGAGTGGATGGGCAGCTGGAGATGCACAGAGATTTGGTGGATTGTTGTGTTTGAAATATAGTTCATAACTGCGGAAACTGCTGTAAACCATTTCCCCCTGCCCAGCGGAGGGGCATCCGGCCCCTCCCACAGGGAGGACAGCAGGTCACAACTCACAAAACCGAATTGGAGAAAATTCCACTGAAGCGTGGATCTCAGAGTTTGACGACCACAAAGGGGTGCTACTAGGATCCAAGGAGACCCGAGCAGCCTAAGCGAGAGCCGAAGGGACAGGACCCTGCCAGAAACAGACATATTGGAATGTCCAAAATGGCGAGCGCCTTTTCCCCAGATCATTGGGAGTAGATGATCCATCAGCACTATCCCAGGTGGGGAATCCTGGAGAGATCTGACTGCGGGGGGTGCGGGATTCTGGGATGTGGAAAAGATACTTTGAGCTGTGGAAGTTGGCAAAGAGGGCCCCTGAGCACTTCAGCTGGAGAAATAACGGCAGTTCAAAGTGGCAGCAACAGCCCCACGGGAGCTCCCTCCCCTCCAGCTGCCACAGCCTCTGTGAGCCGCAGGGGCAGCAATCACTGCGGCTGCCGCGAACCGCAGCCACCGCGAGCCCCTCTCCCACAGCTGCCCTAAGCCCCTATACTGTGGCTGCCGGGAGCTCCCCTCTCACAGTGGATTGCAGTTGCCGGATTGCGAGAGAGCCGGAGGGCAGAGCAGAGAGTTTTGGGATGAGTGGACTCGTGCACCAAAGTTGGAGGTTGGATGGGAATGTTGTTTGGAGCTGAGCACTCAAAATAAAGCACCTTTTCCAACGCAAACCAGTGGAGAAACTCCAAAAATGAGTTAGTGGCCAGATAGTGTGGTTACTATAGTAACAATATAATTGGTGAAACACATATAAGCCTGAGAACCACTCACAGCACCATCTGTGGTGTCCACAAAGTATATTGCATTATAAATTAACTTCACTTAAGTTGAAATCAACTGCATACGTAAAGAACTTTATTTCTATATATATACACAAGAACAATATTTTTGAGGTTGGTTTTTTTTTTGGAATATCTTTTTCTTGGAGGCATTTCTTGATAAATAATTTTTTATTTCACTTTCTTTTCTTAGGCTATTTTTATTATCTTCTATTCTGAATTGTACATTTCTTCTTCCTTTCCTATTTTAATTTCTTTGTTCTCTCTCCCCTTGCTCTTCTTCCCTTCTTATAACTTCTAAGAGTGCTTACATCATATTTGTTAGAGGCTTTTCTTTTTCTCTTTTCTCAAGTATTTTACAAGTATCATTTTTAATGTAGAATTTTTTTTTTCTTAGCTGTTGTTCTTTGATTGGTTGTTTGTTTGTTATGTTTTGTCTGTATGTCAATGTTTCTGACTGAGGATGCATCTGTGGGCTTACCACCTTGATCCTTCAGTCTACCCCCTACCCCAGATTGGAAGTTTAGAACTCCAACTCATCCAGAATCCAGATTGTCTGCATTTACAATTGGTCTGGTACTCTTGAACTGTAAAGGATGCAGTCACCACCCCAGTTCCTAGGTGGAGGGCTGGTCAACCACAACCGTAGAAGTTCCAGTCCAATTTCACTGACCTGCTCATATAGCTAAAAACTGAAAAACAAACATGGGGTGGAACCAGCGGAAAAACTCTAGCAACATGTATAAACAGAACTGTGCAACTCCCCCCCCAAAAAGACAAACCGTCAAATCCAGAAGATCCCATTGACAAACAGATAGCGGTGATGTCTGAAATTGAATTTAGAATCTGGATTGCAAACAAGATTAATAAAATGGGAAAAAAGATAGAGGTATAGGATTAATTCAGAAGATGTCTCAAGAATTCAACCAATTCAAAGACAAAATGACCAAAGATCTCAACACATTGAGGCAAGAAGTTGCAACCCTCAAAGATATGAGAAATACATAGATGCCCTCAGCAATAGTTTAGAGCAAGTCGAAGAAAGGATTTCTGACACCGAAGACAGAGAATTTGAACGCTCCCAAATGCTCAAAGAGAAAGAGAAATGGAAGGCAAAAATGGATCATTCTCTCAGAGAGCTCTGTGATAACTCAAAGAAAACCAATATTCGTCTTATAGGGATACCTGAAAGCGGCAATTTGGCTTCACATGACACAGAGTTCCTTCTTCTTGAGATTATGAAAGAGAATTTTCCAGACATACCTAGAGACTCTGAAATTCAGATAGCAGATAGTTTCAGAACCCCAGCACGACTAACCTGAATAATATATCCCCCAGGCACATTGTAGTTAATTTCACTAAAGTTACCATGAAGGAAAAGATTCTAAAAGCAGCCAGACGCAAGAAATCCATTACATACAAGGGGAAGAATATTAGAATAACTGCAGACCTCTCTGCTCAAACCTTTCAAGCTAGAAGGGAGTGGACTTCGACCATCAATCTCCTAAAACCAAATAACTTCCAACCCAAGATCATCTATCCAGCCAAACTGAGTTTCATTTATGACAGAGAAATTAAATACTTTAACGGCATCCATATGTTGAAGAACCCTGCTATAACCAAAGCAGCTTTCCAGGATATCCTCAGACCTATCCTCCATAACAACCAGCGCAAATCCCCACCATAAAAATAAACTCAAGCAGAAACATTGAACCACATATTAAACTCTACAATGGCAAAAGGACCCACAATATCTACTCCACAACCAAATAGCTTATCTTTAGTTTCCATAAATGTGAATGGTTTAAACTGCCCTGTAAAGAGGCACAGTTTGGTTGACTGGATACAAAAACTTAAACCAGATATCTGCTGCATACAAGAATCACACCTTATCTTAAAAGATAAATCTAGACTAAAGGTAAAGGGATGGACATCCATATTTCAGGCAAATGGAAAACAGAAAAAAAGCAGGTGTTGCAAACTTATTTGCAGATCCAATAGGCTTTAAACCAACCAAAATGAGTAAAGATAACAATGGACATTTTATATTTGTTAAAGGTAATACACAAAATGATGAGCTTTCAATTATTAATATTTATGCACTCAATCAGAATGTGCCTCAATTTATAAGAGAAACTCTAACAGACTTGAACAACTTAATCTCCTCCACAACTGTAGTTGTTGGAGAATTTAACACCCCTCAAACAGAGTTGGACAGATCCTCCAAAAGGAAGCTAAACGAACAAATCATAGATTTAAATTTAACCATCCAACATTTGGACTTAACAGACATCTACAGAACATTTCATCCCAATAAAATGGAATACACATTCTTCTCATCAGCCCATGGATCATATTCCAAAATCAACCACATCTTAGGTCATAAGTCTAACCTCAGCAAATTTAAAAAAAATAGAAATTATCCCTTGCATCTTCTCAGACCATCATGGAATAAAGGTTGAATTCAACAACAACAAGAATCTGCACACTCAAAAATGTGGAAGCTTAACAACCTCATGCTGAAGGATACATGGGTCATTGATGAGATTAAGCAGGAAATTTCCAAATTTATGGAACAAAATGACAATGAAGACACAAATTATCAGGACCTATGGGATACAGCAAAGGCAGTCCTTAGAGGGAAATTTATAGCACTGCAAGCATTCCTCAAGAAAACAGAAAGAGAGTAAGTTAACAACTTAATGGGAATCTTAAACAATTGGAAAAGGAAGAACATTCCAATCCCAAACCCAGCAGAAGAAAAGAGATAACCAAAATTAGAGCAGAGTTAAATGAAATTGAAAATAAGCATATTATAGAACAGATCAATAAATCAAAAAGTTGGTTTTTTGAAAAGGGCAATAAAATAGATAAACCCTTAGCTAACCTAATCAGGAAAAAAAGAGAAAAATCTCTTATCTCATCAATTAGAAATGATAAAGATGAAATAACAACAGACTCCTCAGAAATTCAAACAATCCTCAATGAACATTACAAGAAACTTTACTCTCAGAAATATGAAAATCTGAAGGAAATTGACCAATACTTGGAAGTATGTCACCTTCTAAGACTTAGCCAGAATGAAATGGAAAAGTTGAACTGACCGATATCAAGTTCTGAAATAGCATCAACTATACAAAAACTCCCTGAAAAGAAAAGCTGTAGACCAGATGGCTTCACATCAGAATTCTACCAAACCTTTAAAGAAGAACTAGTACCTATATTACTAAACCTCTTCCAAAATATTGAAAAAGACGGAATACTACCCAACACATTTTATGAAGCACACATCACCTTGATCCCCAAACCAGGAAACATCCCAACAAGAAAAGAAAATTATAGACCAATATCACTAATGAATATCGATGCAAAAATATTTAATAAGATCGTAGCAAACAGAATTCAGCAATTCATCAAACAAATTTTACACCATGACCAAGTAGGCTTTATCCCAGGATCTCAAGTTTAGTTCAATATACTTAAATCGATTAATGTAATCCAGCACATAAACCAATTAAAAAATAAAGACCACATAATTCTCTCAATTGATGGAGAAAAAGCCTTTGACAATATCCAGCATCCATTCATGATCAGAACACTGAAGAAAATGGGAATAGAGGGGACATTTCTTAAAGTGATAGAGGCCATCTACAGCAAACCCACAGCCAATATTGTATTGAATGGAGTTAAATTGAAATCATTCCCACTTAGATCAGGAACCAGGCAAGGTTGCCCATTGTCTCCATTGCTCTCCAACATTGTAATGGAAGTTCTAGCCATTGCAATTAGGGAAGAAGAGGCAATAAAGGATATCCACATAGGATCAGAAGAGATCAAACTTTCACTCTTCGCAGACGATATGATTGTATATCTGTAAAACACCAGGGTTTCTACTGTGAAGCTCTTAGAAGTGATCAAGGAATACAGCAAGGTATCAGGCTACAAAATCAACACTCATAAATCAGTAGCCTTTATATACACTAATAACAACCAAGCCAAAAAAATAGTCAAAGATTCCTTTCCTTTCACGGTAGCTCCAAAGAAGATGAAATATTTAGGTGTCTACCTAACAAAGGAAGTGAAAGATCTCTATAAAGGGAACTATGAAACTCTAAGAAAAGAAATTGCTGAAAATGTCAACAAATGGAAAAACATACCATGCTCATGGTTGGGAAGAATCAATAGTGTTAAAATGTCCATACTTCCCAAAGCAATATACAATTTTAATGCAATGCCTATTAAAGCCCCATTGTCATATTTTAAAGACCTTGAAAAAATATTGCTTCGTTTTATATGGAATCAGAAAAAAAACTCGAATAGCCAAGACATTACTTACAAATAAAAACAAAGCAGGAGGGAATCACTCTACCAGACCTGAGACTGTACTATAAATTGATAGTAATCAAACTTTCACTTGATCAGCATGGTACTGGCACAAAATTAGAGAGGTCGATGTCTGGAACAGAATAGAGAACCAAGAGATAAATCCAACTACTTACCGCTATTTGATCTTTGACAAGCCAATTAAAAACATTCAGTGGGGAAAAGACTCCCTATTTAACAAATGGTGCTGGGAAACCTGGCTGGCGACCTGTAGAAGACTGAAATTGAACCCACACGTTTCACCACTAATGAAGATAGACTCACACTGGATTAAAGATTTAAACTTAAGACATGAAACTATAAAAATACTAGAAGAAATTGCAGGGAACACTCTTGAAAGCATCGGCCTGGGCGAATACTTCATGAGGAGGACACCCAAGGCAATAGAAGCAGTATCAAAAATACACTACTGGGATCTGATGAAACTATTCCACTGTCTTAAGCTTACATTGTTCCTGAAGAGAAATCAGCCATAACTCTTACTTTTGTCCCTCTTATAGGTAAATTGTCTTTTTATTCTCTAGCTTATTTTATTTTTGGAACTTATCAGTTTGACTATGGAATTCTCTGCATTTATTTTGCTTAGGGTTTATTGAGCCTCTTAGATCTATGTAGAAGTATTTTTCTTCATGTTTGAAAAATTGTATTCTCAACTTTTCTGCTGGTACCAAGCTGTTTGGATTGCTAAAGTATTGTGGTATAGGTTAAAGTCTGTTAACATGATGCCTTCAGATTTGCTCCTTTGCTGGAGGTTGCTTTGGCTATTCAGGCTAGTTTCTGCTTCCAAACGAAGCATAGAATTATTTTCTCTAGATCTGTAAAAAAAATTGGTATTTTGATGGGGGTGCATTGAACCTATAAATCACTTTAGGAGGTATGATCAACTAATATATTACCACCCAGTAGGGATTTGGGCCCCATTTTTAGTTTTTTTAAAACAGAACAACCACCAGACTAGAAATTGGTATCCTATGAAACTAAATTTCTACCTGAGAGAGAAATTTTTCTGATAAGCAAACACTGAGGAAATTTGTCAAGACCACAGGATAGTACTCAGATTAACATTATACATCAATCAGCACAACAGACACCCAACAATGTAAAATCACCTAAATTCTAAAAGATAGAACCCATACAAAATAATAGCTCAAGAGTTAAAATGAACCAATAAAGTTCTAAACAATAGGATGAACAGAAATCTACCCCATCTATCAATTCTTTCAATAAATGTGAATGGATTGAACTCCTCTCTCAAGAGACATAGGCTGAATGAATGGATAAAATAAATATAAGCCAGGTATCTATTATCTACAAAAAATGCATCTAATCAACAAGACACGTTCAGACTCAAAAAGAAGGGATGGACAACAAAATTCTAGGCAAATCCAAATGAAAACAAAGCTTATGTAGCCCTTCTCATATCAGATAACATAGAGTTCAAAGAAAAAAAAGAAAAAAAGACCAAGATGGTCATTATATAATGCTAAATGGAACAATTCAACAAGAAGACATAATCTTTTTTTTTTTTTATTGAATCATAGCTGTGTACATTAGTTCAATCATGGGGTACGGTGTGTGGGCTTCACATACAATTTGAGATATTTTCATCATAGGTTTGCACCTAACATAGGTGCACAGATTCATAAGATCTCCTATATCTAAACAAAATCATAAACAATAACATCATAATAGTCAGGGACTTCAATGTCCTACTGACAGACTCAAACAGATCCTCTAACCAAAAAATAAACACTAGAATTAAATGGGACTCTAGACGAACAGGACCTAGAAGACATTTATAGACATTCTACTCCAAAGCCATTGAATACACATTCTTCTCAGCAGCAAATGGAACAATCTCTAACATTGATCAAATCTTAGGCCATAAAAAAAGTCTCAAATTAAAAAAATGGAAGTTGTAGCCTGTATTTACCCAGATCACAGTAGAAAAAAATTAGAAATAAATTCGAACAGAAACACTTCATTCTACACAAAGCCATGGAAATTAAACAACCTACTGTGGAACAATTATTGTGTCAAGGAGGAAATTAACATGAAAATAAAAAGATTCCTTGAACTAAATGACGAATGGGACACAAATTATCAAAATTTGTGGGATTCAGCAAAAGCAATCCTAAGGGGAAAATTCATAGCCTTATCTTCCTACATCAAAAAGACAGAAAGGGCTAGGCACGGTGGCTCACACCTATAATCCTAGCACTCTGGGAGGCCAAGGGAGGTGGATTGCCTAAGCTCACAGGTTGAGAACAGCCTGAGTAAGAGTGAGATCCCATCTCTAAAAAATAGCTGAGTGTTGTGACAGGCACCTGTAGTTCCAGCGACTCAGGAGGCTGAGGCAAGAGAATCACTTGAGCCCAAGAGTTTGAGGTTACTGTGAGCTATGAGGCAATGGCACATAACTGGTGATGACAAAGTGAGACTATGTCTAAAAAAAAAAAACATAGAAAGATCACAAATGAAAATCTAATGAATCATCTCAGGAGACTAGAGAAGGAAAAAAAAAACAGCAAAAGAAAATAAATAAGTAAGGTCATAACAGAACTAAAGGAAAACAAAAACAAAAAAATACAGAATATTAATGAATCAAAAAAGTGTTTCCTTAAAAATATAAACAAAATTGATAGACCTCTTGCTAGATTAATCAGAAATACAAAAAAAAAACTAATAAGTTCAATCAGAAATGAAAAAGGAGACATTATAATTTACACCACAGAAATGCAAAATGTCATCTGTGAATATTGCGAAAATCTCTATGCACATGAACTCAAAAACATTGAGAAAATGAACAAATTTCTGAAACACACAGACTCCAAAGACTCATTCAGGAAGAAGTAGAACTCCTGTACAATAATGAGCAATAAAATTGAAGCAGCAATTAAAAAAGGTTCTAACAAAAACTCCTAGACCATCCAAATTTTATCAGACCTACAAAGAAACATTAGCATCCATACCACAGAAATTATTTCATAACATTGAGAGGAAAGGAATCTTCCCTAACTCATTCTATGAAGCCAGTATTACCTTAATACCAAAGCCAGTAAAGAACACAACAAGTCAAAACCATAGACCAATATCCCTTATGAAGATAGATGCAAAAATCCTCAATAAAATTCTAGTAAACTGAATTTAGAAGCATATCATAAAAAAATAACTTACCACAATAAAATGCACCTCATTCCAGGGATGCAAGGGTGGTTCAATATACGTAAATCTATTAATGTGATTCACCACATAAACAGAAGCAAAACACAGATCATATGATTATCTCAACAGATGCGGAAAAAGCATTAAACAAAATTCAGCACCTTTTAAGATAAAAACTCTCAAAATAGGCATAGATGCAACATATCTCAAAATTTGAAAAACCATATACAACAAACCCACAGCGAACATCATACTGAATGGGGAAAAGTTGAAAGCATTTCCACTTAGAACTGGAACAAAGCAAAGATGTCTACTGTCACTACTTCTATTCAACATAGTGCTTAAAGTCCCAGCCAAAGTAATCAGGCAAGAGAAGGAAATTAGGGTATCCAAATGAGGTCACTCTTTGGTGATAATCTTTTATCTAGAAAACCCCAAAGAGTCCACCAAAAAACTCCTACAATCGATAAATAAATTCAGCAAAGTCTCAGGTAGAAATCAGTACCATTTTTACACACCAACAACATTCAAACTGAGAATCAAGTCAAAGACTCAATACCTTTCACAATAGCTACAAAGCAAATAAAACACCTAATAATATATTTAACCAAGGAGGTAAAAGATCTCTACAAAGACAACTACAAATCACTGAGGAAGAAAATTTCACATAATGTATATAAATGGAAAAACATATTGTTCTCAGGGATTGGCAGATGTTCCAATTTAGAATTAACTTTGTTAGTTTGACTTTATAAAAAATTGAAAAGAAATTCTGTGTATGATACATTATTAATGTGTTAAATAGACACTTCTATAGCTACAGTCGCAACAATGTGAGACTTTAGGCAATTTTTTAGTAAGACTAAGTAAGCCCCAATTTCCTCATCTATAAAAAAAAAAAAAAATGCAAGCAGTGCCTGTAGCTCAGTGGGCAGGGCACTGGCCACATACCCCGAGGCTCGTGGGTTCAAACCATCTTGGGCCAGCTAAAACAATCACAACTGCAACAAAAAAAAATAGCCGAGCATTGTGGCGGGCGCCTATAGTCCCAGCTACTTGGGAGGCTGAGTCAAGAGAATCTCTTGAGCCTAAGAGTTTGAGGTTGCTGTGAGCTATGACAACATGGGACTGACTCTACCCAAGGTGACAACTTGAGACTTTGTCTCAAAAAGAAATAACATAAAATAAAACACAAACTGCCTATAAAATGCTACATGAGCTTGCAATAAATGGTTATTATTTATTATATGAATATATTCTCACCCTTGAGCTTATTTAATTCTCTAGGTAACCCTCTCTGGTATACGTACTACTAACATACTACTACACTCATGTTATAGATGAGAAATCTAATCCAGGGACATCCTCAGGCCCTAGCCTTCTCTCTATTTACTTCAATCTCTTTCAAAAATCACAGTGATAACAAGTGTCTAATTACCTGATATTTGAAGAAATTGTCACTCTGGAATCCTGAGGTTCTACTATCTTTACTATTCTCCCAAGCCTCCCTTCTAATGAGCTCCCGGGAGTGGTGGGTGGAAAGACTGCCTGTGTCCTTGGGGTAAGATTACATGAAGAGCAATCATCTCCTTCCAAATCCCCACTCCTTCCTCATCTTTTGGTGATATCGTATGGGGCCAGTGAAGATAGCTGGACATGGGAGAAAGCCTCATTTTCCTGATGTCTGAGACTGCATTAAAAGATCACTATCCTAAAGGAAGAGAAGAAAGTGGCTGAGATGACAATTCACACATAAGTCCCAGAATAAAGCAAATCCTGTTACCTCCCATACTGAGCAGAGCCCTTTTTTCCTCTCATAACGTGAGAATTCTGCCTTTCTCCCCATACCTTCATCCTGCACCAAATTACCAAGGCCAAAGAAGCTGAAGAGAAGATGCCTGAACCTCCAAATTACCATCCTGGAGGTCATCATCCCTTTTTTGAGTAAGTAGCTATTATCTTCAATTCTATCACTACACCCAATTCCGGCAATCCTGGAATGTTAGAAACTGAGAAATTATTTTGTATACCATCCTCTTTTTACAAGAATGAAATCTGAGGTTCAGCATGGCTAAGATTACAAATCAAGTCATCTGCCTATATTTTCTAAACTTTAAGTATTCTGACTAAAATTCCAATGCCACAATCTCCATATTCCTTAGTTTCTCCTTTTCCATTCATACAACATGGGAAGGATTTGTTATTAGTAAGTAAGATCCCAAAGGAAAAGGGGTCTGCCCTTTGGGAGAGACAAGTTTATCTTCCCTTATCCTGAGAAGTAGAACCCAGCTGGGCTCCTGGTTGGCCCCAAAGCCAGTAAGGTTGAGGAAACCTCCAGATTCTATGTTCTCACTCCAACCTCTGAACATCTTCAGAGTAGCATGGACCATAAACTGATACATGAGATTATAAGGAGAGAGAAAACTCCAGGTAAGGCTGGGTCATCATACCACTTCCACTGGCAACTTAGTTTGCAATAGTGAGCAAATCAAACCCTCTCTGGGCCTCAATTTTTCTCTGTGTAAAGTATGTTATTTTCAGCTACATGACCATATTATTTATTATGTAGTCATTCAATGTACAAAACAAACAAGTAGCAGAATTTCACTGATTAATGAAGAGACCTAGAGAGCCTCCCATTCAGCACTCCCCTCAGCCTAAGACCCTCAGGAAAGCCTGGTTTGGAAACATTTGAAATGAATAAATTCTAAGATTACTTTCATCTCCAACAATTCAGAATTTTACAAGTGTTATTATATCCCCCAGGAATTTAAATTCTAAAAGGAAATAGTTGACTATTGCACAGGGAGATTAAGCAGTAGCTTGAAAAGGTGAACATATTCTCCTAAGTAAAGTATCTCAATAATGGAAAAAAAAGCATCCAATGTACTCAGTACTTCTATGAAACCAATTTATATTTACTCACACTTTCTTATGAAAGACAGATCACAACTATAGGACAGGATGAAGGAGAGAAATAGAGTGGGAAGGGAGGGGAGGGAGGAAGTTTAATAGAGGGAGGGTAAAACATGGGACCACATCTATGGAGCATATTGCAAGGGTATAAGTCAAATCTGTCAAATATAGAACATAAATGTTTTAACACAATAATCAAGTAAATGAGGTGAAAGCTATATTAATTAGTTTGATGTAAGCACTCCAAATTGTATCAAAAAATCAATACATTGTACCCCCTAAATGCATAAATGTATTCATGATCTATGTGTATATGACTGAATAAATAAATAAATAAATAAGTGACTGTACATCTGTAGATAGTGGGATGATTGATTACCATATTCTGTGGGTACAGATCAGAAATAGCTGGGGAAGAATAGCAACCAGAAAAGGAGACTGGGGATATAGTTGCTATTTTCAAACAGCAGAATGGTTGGCTATTCTTACTGGGTTCTCAATGCCTAGGTTACCTCCTGGCACTCAGTAAAAGTATGTTGAGTGAATTTTAAATCAATCAGTCAACGCATAAAAGAAAAGCATAACTAATATCAAAGTGTAGCAAAGTGTGAAGATACCTCACAGTACTGCTAGGCTTAATAGAATCGTTGGTTGAATCCTCTTGAATTTCAATGCAGGATAAATAGACTTATCTAATAGTGATTACAAAGGGTCAAACAGTACAATTTAGCAGACTGTGCTTCCTTTACCAGCAATATTTCAGCTGGATAACCTGACATCTGTGTTGCTGATGGAAATTCCCAGAGTAAAGCAAATGAGAACTCTGCTTTTCTCCCCATAACCTTTATCGCTCATCTAGTCACCAAGGCCAAAGAAGCTAAAGAAAAGATGCCTGGAGCCCCAAATTGCCACCCTGGATGTCATCCTCCCTTTACTGACTAAGTAGCTCTTAGAAATCACATCACTACACCCAAGTCCAGCAATCCTGGAGTGTGTGTAACCTGACATCTGTGTTCCTGATGAGAACATTCTGAGCACAGAATGAAATAGAAACCCTCTATGTTTTATTTGAGAATTGAGATTCTTTTTCTTATTCCTAGACTTCAAATGCAAAGGGTTGACCAAGGCAATGGCATATTGCTGACACTGGGTCCCTTTTCCTTTTATTTGTTTGCTTCCTCACTCACTTGTGAACTTGTATTCATTCCCTGCTCCTATTACCCTCCCTGATTCTAATCTAATAGGATTCTGTTTGACTTTGTATATGACTATGCTTATTTCATTGTGTTTTTAATTTACATAAATCATCTTGTATAATATCACAGACCTCATTCATTTCTTATCCTAATTACTCATACTATGTTTTTATAATCTATTCCTGTCGCTCTGAGAAATTTTAGTCAATTGTTTACTTTTATTTTGATAGATTTAGGAATACAAGTGGAATTCCACTACATGTATATATTGTATAGTAGTGAAATCTAGGCTTTTGGGGTACCCATGTAAACAGCCCCACAGTGTGCCTCTGTCATATTTGCCAGCCCAGTGAGGGATACCCATATTGCTTCAAACTCCACACCACTGCATATGACAGTGAAGAAAACATCTTCCCCCATGAGCTTTCATATAATGGTATGAGAATCTCTCTGAGAAATGTACACATCTTGCAACAAGATTATTAGGTTATAGAATTTACTTGACTAAATCATGCAGTTTGCTCTTTTTTTTCCACCTGCCTACATTCCTAGCAGCAGAGCCCAAAGATTTCAATGTCCTACATTCCTAGCAACAACTGCCCTTATTACCCTTTTTAATGTTTGCCAGGCTAACAAATGTAAAGCAAAATATTGTTTACTTTTTCAGTTCTCTGATAATCAATGAATTTTAGCATTTTTATATGCTTGTTTTGGCTTTCTTGCACAATTTTTAGCATTTTTTAAAAGTTGGGAGTTTTGTTTAAGACCCTTTCCCCCTTCTAACTCATAGATGTTCTCCTATAGTTTTTTCCTATTTATTTTGTAGTTTCATGGATCACAGGTAAGACCATAATTCATCTGGATTCCACCTTTATATACTATGATGTTATATAGCAATTCTCTTTGATTATCTTTGATTAATGAGCCAGTTTTTTTAACGTGCCAAATCATTCCATCCCTTCCCCCCTGGCTTTTAGTGCCACCATTCTAGTCTTTTCCATTGATCATGTCTGTTCTTGGATCAAACCCGCACCATTTTATATTATTGTTAACTTCTACTTATCTTTTTCAATATATTAAGGGGGTACATATGTTGTTACATGGCTTGAGTCAGGCCTATAAATGTGCCTATTGCCTGAATATGTTCTTTATACTTGCTAGGGGGATTTTTGCCCATTTCCTCATCCACTCTTCCCCTGGTTAATTTCCAACGACTTTTACTCCTCTGTGTGTACTTGTGTGACCATTGGTTAGTTCCGATTGCCCATCAATTCATGAGTGAATTAACAAAATGAGGTGTATGTTTACCTTGGAAATTCAGCCATAAGAAGGGAAGAATTAATACCATTTGCAGCAATTTGGAACTGGAGTCCATTATCTTAAGCCTCTCAAAAAAGGAAAAATACCACACGTATACTCTAATAACTTTTATTGTTCTTAATCTCTGAAAAGACAGGTGTCCTTTTTTTACTTCTCATTTTTATTTGACTTAACTCCTTCTAAATCTTTGTTGTTACATATAAATTTGAGAATAAATATATAATAGACTTCAAAAAGTCCTACAGGAATTTTTATTTGAGTTAAATTTATAGATTAATATGGGAAATGGCACCTTTGTAATATTTGTTACTTATCTCACACACAAAGAAGGAATTTATTTTATTTCCATTTATTTTAATTATTTTATATGCCCTTTATTAGACTTTAAAACTTTTTTATTTTCCACATAATAGTTTTGTATATTTGTAAATAAATTGATTCCTAGAGCATTAGCACTTTTGCCATTACAATGAATGGGATCGTCTTTGTTATTTTCTGGTTAGTTATTTCTAATTCAGAGAAATGCTATTGAATTTATTTTCATGAAGTATTTGACCTTATTATTTTATATTAACATCTAACTGTATTTAATCAACTTTGCTATTTGTATCTTGGCATTACAGCAAATATAAAATGCCAGCTGATTACCAGACCACTATTAATGGTTAAGCAAGCTCAGGCCAAAACATCACAATACATCATTTTGGCTACAACTCCTACACCAGCACCAAGAATGATGTTTAATCACAATTACATGCTATAAAGCTTTTAGAACTGTTACACTGCAATAAAAGTTTCTCTCCAAAAATATTCTCAATATTAGGACTTTACCCTTAAATAATGTCTTTAATAGTTTCCTTTTCTTTTTACCTACTGATAGTAGATAAAGCCCATGGACCTAAATTATACCCTAGAAACATTATTTTATTGTAATTTTTAATCTTACTTATAGTCATTTTCAAAAATAAAAATATGATCTAAAAATAAATGCAATAAAATTTTTTAAAAATTTAATGTTTTTGCTTTCATGTATCTTTGCTTTTACATTTTTGCAGTTCAGTTATCCTTAAAGTATTACAAATGTATCAAGTATTTTCCTGAATTTTAACATAAATTTTGTTATCTCGTGGCCTTAGGTTTTTGATTACTTTCTTGTTTAAACTATACCTTCTTGCTAATTTTCTATCTTCAGGAATTTCATTCCTATTTTTCTTTTTACTACATTACATTGTCTAATGTTGTGTAAAATAATTTCCTGAAACCTGTTTTTTCCTCTTTCTTTTTTGGTTTACCACACTTTCCTTTAACTGTATTTATTTCTGTCATTTAGTTTATGTTCTGCTACCTATTCCATGTCATATTTCCACCTCTTACTCTTTCTTTTAAAAACGTCTGAGGTTCCCGCATATTAATCTGCAATAAAATAATAATAATAATAAGTAGAAAATAAAAAAATAAAAACATCTGAGTTCTCCCACTTATAAGAATAGTTGGGAGACTTTTTGGTTTTATGGTGCTGAATTCCTTTTATATTTGGATTATTAGTACTTTGTCAGATGAATAGATTGCAAATATTTTCCCCCATTCAGTAAGTCATCTCTTAACTCTGTTGATTATTTCCTCTGCTGTGCAGAAGCTTCTTAGTTTAAGGGAGTCCTACTTTTCTATCTTTGTTTTTATCGCCTATTCTTTAGAGATCTTAGCCATAAAATCTTGGCCTAGACCAATGGCTTGGAGTGTGTCCCCTATATTTACTTCTAACAGATTTAAAATTTCAGGTCTTCCTTTTAAGGCTTTAATCCATTTAGAGTTGGCGTTTGTATGTGGTGAAAGCTAGGGATATAGTTTCCTTCTTCTCCATGTGAATATCCAGTTTTCCCAGTATAATTTTGGGAAGAGACTATCCTTTTACCCATGTTCTTGGAGCTTTGTCAAAAATCAGTTGGCTATAAACGTGCATTTTTTTAGAGTTATCTATTCGGTTCTATTGGTTTGTGCATGTCTGTTTTTATGACAGCACCATGCTATTTTTGTTACTATAGTGCTGTAGTATATTTTGAAGTCAGGTGGTGTTGAATCTCCAACTTTGTGCTTTTTGCTTAGGATTGCTTTGGTTATTTGGAGCCTTCATGGTTCCAGTGAAATTTAGTATTGTTTTTTCTATTTCTATTTCCTTTGTGTTTTGATAGGGATCGTGTTGAATCTGTAGGTCACTTTCAGTAGTACAGTCATTTTAACAATATTAATTCTTCCAATCCATGGTCATAGAATGCCTTTCCTTTTGGGGGGTGTCCTCTTCAATTTCTTTCCCTAGTGACTAATAGAGATCTTCTACCTCCTTGAATAAAAATATATTCCTAGGTATTTTTATCACTTTTGTTAATGGGCTTTCTTTCCTTATTTCTTTTTTAGTTAGTTCATTATTGGTGTAGAGAAATACTACGGATTTTTGGATATTGATTGTGTATCCTGCAATTCGACTGATTTTGTTTAGTAGTTCTAAAAGTTTTTAGTGGTGTCTTAAGGATTTTTTTTATTATTAAATCATAGTTGTGTACATAAATGCAATCATGGGGTATAATGTGCTGGTTTTATATACAATTTGAAATATTTTCAATGAACTGGTTAACATAGCTTTCATGGCATTTTCTTAGTTATTGTGTTCAGGCTTTTGTATTTTATATTTAGTAAGTTTCACCTGTACCCTTCTAAGATGCACCACAGGTGGACCCACCAATTATTCTCCCTCAACTCATCTTCCCCCACCCTTCCCATCCCTTTGGCCCTTTCCCCATATTCTTGTATTGTAATTGTGTTATAGCTTTCAAATGAAAGCTATAGTTTCATAGTAGGGCTGAGTACATTGGATACTTTTTCTTCCATTCTTGAGATACTTTGCTAAGAAGAATATTTTATAGCTCCATCCATGTAAACATGAAAGAGGTAAAGTCTCCATCTTTCTATAAGGATGCATAATAGTCCATGGTGTACAATACCACAATTTATTAATCCATTTGTGGGTCGATGGGCACTTAGGCTTCTTCCATGACTTAGCAATTATGAATTGGGCTGCAGTAAACATTCTGGTACAAATATCTTTGTTATAATATGATTTATGGTCTTCTGGATATATACCTATTAGAGGAATAGTAGGATCAAATGTCAGGTCTATTTTTAGATCTCTAAGTATTCTCCAAACATCTTTCCAAAAGGAACGTATTAGTTTGCATTCCCACCAGCAATGTAAAAGTGTTCCCTTTTCTCCACATCAACGCCAACATCTCTGGCTTGGGGATTTTGTGATGTGGGCTAATCTTACTGGAGTTAGATGATATTTCAAAGTAGTTTGATTTGCATTTCTCTGCTGATTAAGGATGATGAGCATCGACCTTGAGATGGGATTACTTGTTCTTTTCTTGCTAATACATTTGAGTTCTCTGTGGATTCTGATTATTAAACCTTTGTCAGAGGCAAAACCTACAAATCTCTTGTCCCCTTCTGAGGGCTGTCTGCTTGCTTTAATTACTGTGTTCTTGGCTGTGCAGAGCTTTTTAGTTTGATCAGGTCCCAGTAGTGTATTTTTGATGCTGCTTCAATTGCCTGGGGAGTCCTCCTCATAAAATATTCACCCAGGCATATTCCTTCAAGAGTTTTCCCTACACTTTCTTCTAATAGTTTTATAGTTTTCATGTCTTAAGTTTAAATCTTTAATATAGTGAAAATATATCTTAGTTAAAGGTAAAAGGAGTGGGTCCATTTTCAGTCTTCCATAGGTCACCAGCCAGTTCACCCAGCACCATTTGTTGAATAGGGAATCTTGTTCTCACTGAATGTTTTTAATTGGCTTGTCAAAGATCAAATCATGGTAAGTAGCTGGGCTCATCTCTTGGTTCTCTATTCTGTTCCATACATCTACCTCTCTGTTTTTGTGCAAGTACCATGCTGTTTTGATCACTATCAATTTATAGTATAGTCTGAGGTCTGGTAAGGTAACTCCTCCTGCTTTGTTTTTATTTCTGAATAATGTCTTGGATATTCAAGGTTGTTTCTGATTCCATAAAAAACAATGTATTACTTTTTCGAGATCTTTAAAGTATGACATTGAAACTTTAACAGGGATTGCGTTAAAATAGCATATTGCTTTGGGTAGTATAGACATTTTGACAATGTTGAGTCTTCCCAGCCATGAGCATGGTATGTTTTTCCATTTGTTAACATCTTCAGCTATTCCTTTCCTTAGAGTTTCATAGTTCTCTTTATAGAGATCTTTCACATCCTTTGTGAGGTGAACTCCCAAATATTTCATCTTTGGCACTTCTGTGGATGGAATAGAGTCCTTGACTATTTTTTCAGCTTAGCTATTGTTGGCATATATAAATGCTACATATTTATGAGTGTTGATTTTGTAGCCTGAGACGCTACTGTTTTCCTTAATCACTTCTAAGAGTTTTGTAGTAGAATCCCTGGTATTTTCCAGATATACGATCATATCATCTGTGAAGAGTGAAAGTTTGATCTCTTCTGACCCTATATGGATACCCTTGATCACCTTTTCTTCCCTAATTGCAATGACTAAAACTTCCATTACAATGTTAAAGAGCAGTGGAGACAATGGGCATCCTTGCCTGGTTCCTGATCTGAGTGGAAATGATTTCAATTTAACTCCAAACAGTATGATACTGGCTGTAGGTTTACTGTAGAAAGGCCTCTATGAGTTTAATAAATGTCCCTTCTTACCCATTTTCTTAAGTGCTCTGATCATGAAGGGATGCTGGATATTATCAAAAGCTTTTTCTACATCAATTGAGAGAATCATTTGGTCTTTGTTTTTTAATTTATTTATGTGCTGAGTTATATTTATAGATTTACATATATTGAACCAGCCTTGAGACCCTGAGATAAAACCCACTTGGTTATGCTGTATAATTTGTTTTATGTGTTGCTGGATTCTATTTGCTAGTATCTTGTTGAATATTTTTGCATCAATATTCATTAGTGATATTAGTCTATAGTTTTCTTTTTTGTTGGGTCTTTTCCTGGTTTGGGATCAAGGTAATGTTTGCTTCATAGGATGTGTTGGGTAGTATTCCTTCTTTTTCTATATTTTGGAAAAGGTTGAGTAATAGACACACTAGTTCCTCTTTAAAGGTTTGGTAGAATTCTGACGTGAAGCCATCTGGTCCTGGGCTTTTCTTCATAGGAAGATTTTGTATAGTTGATGCTATTTCAGAACTTGATATAGGCCTATTCAACATTTCCACTTCATTCTGGCTAAGTCTTGGCAGGTGGCGTGCTTCCAAGTATTGGTCAATTTCCTTTAGCTTTTCATATTTCTGAGAATAAAGTTTCTTGTAATATTCATTAAGGATTTTTTGAATTTCTGAGGAATCTGTTGTTATTTCATCTTTACCATTTCTAATTGATGAAATTAGAGATTTTACTCTTTTATTCCTGGTTAGGTTAGCCAAAGGTTTATCTATTTTATTGTCCTTTTCAAAAAACCAACTTTTTGATATACTGATCTGTTGTATAATCCTTTTGCTTTCAAATTCATTTAATTCTGCTCTAATTTTGGTTATATCTTTTCTTCTGCTGGGTTTGGGATTGGAATGTTCTTCCTTTGCCAGTTGCTTGAGATGTCCCATTAAGTTGTCAACTTCCTCTCTTTCCATTCTCTTGAGGAAGACTTATAGTGCTATAAATTCCCCTCTTAGGACTGCCTTTGCAGTATCCCAGAGGTTCAATTCATGTCTTCATTGTTGTTTTATTCCAAAAATTCGGTAATTTTCTTCTTAATCTCGTCTATGACCCATCTATCATTCAGCATAAGGCTGTTTAGCTTCCAAATTTTTGTATGAGTATGCAGAGTCCTGTTGTTACTGAGTTCCACTTTTATTCCATGATGGTCCGAGATGATGCAAGGAATAATTTCTATTGTTTTGAATTTGCTGAAGTTAGATTTGTGACTTAAGATGTGATCAATTTTGGAGTATGTTCCATGGGCTGAGAGAAGAATGTGTATTCAGTTTTTGTTAGGATGACATGTTCTGTAGATGTCTGTTAAATCCAAATGTTGAATGGTTAAGTTTAAACCTAAGATTTCTTTGCTTAGCTTCTTATTGGAGGATGTATCCAACACTGTTAAAGGGGTGTTAAAATCTCTGACTACTATGGAGCTGGAGGAAATCAGGTTGCTCATGTCTGTTAGAGTTTCTCTTATAAATTGAGGTGCATTCTGGTTGTGTGCATAAATATTAATAATTGAAATCTTATCATATTGAGTATTGCCCTTGACAAATATGAAGTGACCATCCTTATCTTTTCTTACCTTTATTGGCTTAAAGCCTATTGTTTCTGCAAATAAAATTGCAACACCTGCTTTTTTCTGATTTCCATTTGCCTGGAATATAGATGACCATCCTTTAACCCTGAATCTGTATTTATCTTTTAAGGTAAGATGAGATTCTTGTATGCAGCATATATCTGGCCTGAGTTTTTGTATCCACTCAGCCAGCCTGTGCCTCTTTAGAGGACAATTTAATCCATTCACATTAATTGAGAATATTGATAGGCCTGTTAGAATTTGGGGTCTTTCAAGTTTTTCGAAAGACCAGTGGACATTTTTAATCCTTTCACCATTGTGGAGGTTGGAATTTGATCAAAACTTTCAAAGCGAGTTTAGTTTTGTAGTGGAGAATTCTGCTGGTCATTATGGAGGATAGGTCTGAGGATATCCTAGAGAGCTGGTTTAGTTATGGCAAATTTCTTCAACATATGTCATTGAAGTATTTAATTTGTCTATCATAAATGAAACTCAGTTTAGCTAGATATAGCCGCCTGGGTTTAAGTTATTTTGTTTTAGGAGATTAAAAGTCAATGACCACTCTCTTCCAGCTTGAAAGGTTTCAGCAGAGAGATCTACAGTCATTCTAATATTCTTCCCCTTATAGGTTATGGATTTTTTACATCAGGCTGCTTTCAGAATTATCTCCTTCATATTAACTTTAGTGAAGTTAATTAAGATTAAATAAAGGAATGCCTTATTTGGGTTGAGACATGCTGGGGTTCTGAAACTGTCATCTGAATTTCAGAATCTCTTGGCATGTCAGGAAAGTTCTCTTTCATAATCTCATGAAGAAGAGCCTCTGTGCCTTGTGAAGCTACTTGGTCACCTTCAGGGATCCCTATAAGGCAAATATTGGTTTTCTTTGAATTATCCCAGAGCTCCCTGAGAGAATGATCTGTTTTTGCTCTCCACTTCTCTTCCTCTTTGAGTATTTGAGAGCGTTTAAAAGCTTTGTCTTCAATGTTGGAAATCCTTTCTTCTGCCTGCTCCATTCTGTTACTGAGGGATTCTACTGTATTTCTCATATCCTGGAAGGCTGCAACTTCTTTTCTCAATGTTTCTAAATCTTTGATGATTTTGTCTTTGAATTCATTGAATTCTTGAGACATCTTTTGAATTATTACAAGAATTTCTAACTCCAACTTTACTTCCATTCTGTTGATCTTATTTGCCATCTGAATTCTAAATTTGATTTCTGACATCTCAGCCATCTGTTTGTGAATGGGATCCTCTGGTTTGGCTGGTTTGTCATTCCTTGGGAGAGTTGAACTGTTCTAATTATTCATGTTGCCAGAGTATTTCCACTGATTCCACCACATGATTGTTTTTCACTATTAAACTAGATGAGCAAGTAAGGTGAAATTGGATTGGAAACTTCTGGGGTTGTGGTTGATCAGCCCTTCACCAAGGAACTGGGACTGGTGACTGCAGCTTTTCCTGTACAATTTTGCAAAGGACCTGTACAGTACTACAGTCTGTGACTCTAGAGGCCTCCTTGGTGTATTGGGGGTAGGTGGCTCTGTCTTGTATTCAGCTGATGTCTGTCCAATCCTAGTGAATCAGTGACTCTTGGCTGCAGTCTCAGCTTTGGAGAAATATAAGCAACTAGGACATCTCATCCCCCACAGGTAATACCTGAAAGAGGAAAATCAAACCTTCCCACTACAACAAAACCAGGGTATCAACTTTGAGGGTCCTCAGGTGATTTGTCCAGTTCAAGAGTTCCAAACTAATTGTCCCAAACAGCACCCACTCTGTAGCTGGAGAGTTCAAAAGGTCTCCAGCAACTAGATATTAGGAGTCTACTGGTAGCTCAAGTGTGGCTTGAGCACCTCTGGTGCTCCAAGGAGTCAGAAAGGCCCATCCAGTGGAAGGTTTGGAGCAAGGGGGTTGATGCCTCTTTCCCCACCTTGCTCACCCTTCACTACCAGACTCTAGTAACCCCCGTCTCTGGTAGCCTGATTGGCAATGTCTGTTAACCCAGTCTCTGTGGCCCAGTTTTGTCCAATAAGTAAATGTGCCAGGTCTATGTGCCAGCCAGAGTCAAAGTAAGGTCACC
>CAUYON010128951.1:0-13610 GCA_963573935.1 Arctocebus calabarensis
GGCGCCCGCCACAACGCCCGGCCATTTTTTGGTTGCAGCCGTCATTGTTGTTTGGCGGGTCCTGGGGCTGGATTCGAACCTGCCAGCTCAGGTGTACGTGGCTGGCGCCTTAGCCCGTTGAGCCACAGGCGCCAAGCCCCGGACTTTTCTTTTTAGGGAGATTTTTTATAGTTGATGCTGTTTCAGAACTTGATATAGGCCTGTTCAATGTTTCCACTATGTTCTGGCTAAGTATTGGTAGGTGACATGCTTCCGAGTAATGATCAATTTCTTTCAGATTTTCATATTTCTGAGAGTAAAGTTTCTTGTAATATTCATTAAGGATTTTTGAATTTCTGAGGGGTCTGTTGTTATTTCATCTTTACCATTTCTGATTTATGAAATTAGAGATTTTACTCTTTTTTTCCTGCCTAGGTTATCTAAAGGTTTATCTATTTTATTGACCTTTTCAAAAAACCAACTTTTTGATTTATTGATCTGTTGTATAATTCTTTTGTTTTCAATTTCATTGCATTTAATTCTGCTCTAATTTTGGTTATTTCTTTTCTTCCACTTGGTTTGGGGTTGAAATTGTCTTCCTTCTCCAGTTGCTTAAGATATCCCATTAAGTTGTTAACTTCCTCTGTTTCTGTTCTCTTGAAGAAGGCTTACAGTGCTATAAAATTCCCTCTTAGGACTGCCTTTGCAGTATCCCAGAGGTTCTGATAATTCTTGTCTTGATTGTCATTTTGTTCCAAAAATTTGGTAATTTCCTTCTTAATCTCATCTATGACCCAGCTATCCTTCAGCATAAGGTTATTTAGCTTCCATGTTTTTGTATGCGTATGCAGATTCCTGTTGTTATTGAGTTCAACTTTTTATTCCATGATGGTCAGAGAAGATGCAAGGACTAATTTCTATTCTTTTGAATTTGCTGAGGTTAGACTTGTGACCTAAGATGTGATCAATTTTGGAGTATGTTCCATGGGGTACTGAGAAGAATGTGTATTCAATTTTATTAGGATGAAATGTTCTGTAGATGTCTGTTAAATCCAGTTGTTGAATGGTTAAATTTAAATCTAAAATTTCTTTACTTAGCTTCTTTTTGGAAGATCTAACCAACACTGCTAAAGGAGTATTAACATCTCCAACTACTATGGACCTGGAAGAAATCAAGTTACTCATGTCTATTAGAGTTTTTTTTAATAAATTGAGGTGCATTCTGGTTGTGTGCATAAATATTAATAATTGAAATCTCATCATATTGAGTAGTACCTTTAACAAATATGAAATGTCCATCTTTATCCTTCCTTACTTTGGTTGGTTTAAAGCCTATTGTATCTATTGAATAAGATTGCAACACCTGCTTTTTTCTGCTTTCTGTTCAGCTGGAATGTAGATGACCATCCCTTCACCTTGAATCTAAATTTATCTTTTAAGGTAAGATGAGATTCTTGTATTCAACAGATATCTGGCCTGAGTTTTTGTATCCAGTCAGCCAACCTATGCCTCTTTAGAGGACTATTTAAATCATTCACATTAATTGAAAACAATGATAAATCTTTAGAAAGTCCAGTGGACATTTTTAATCCTTTCATCACTGTGGAAGTTGAAATTTGATAAAAAGTTTCTGGATGAGTTTACTTTTGTTGTGGAGGATTATGCTGGTCATTATGGAGAATAGGTCTGAGACTATCCTGGAGAACTGGTTTAGTTATAGCAAATTTCTTCAACATGTGGATGTTATTAAAGTATTTAACTTCTCCATCATAAATGAAATTCAGTTTAGCTGGGTACAGGATCCTGGGTTAAATGTTCTTTTGTTTTAGGAGATTAAAAGTCGATGACCATTCTCTTCCAGCTTGAAAGGTTTGATCAGAGAGATCTACAGTTATTCTAATATTCTTGCTCTTGTAGGTAATGGATTTCTTACATCTGGCTGCTTTCAGAATTTTGTCCTTCATATTAACTTTGGTGAACTTAATTATGATGTGCCTGGGGGATGTCTTATTCAGGTGGAGTCATGCTGGGGTTCTGAAACTGTCTGCTATCTGAATTTCAGAATCTCTTGGCATGTGTGGAAAGTTCTCTTTCATAATCTCATAAAGAAGAGACTCTGTGCCTTGTGACGCCACTTCGTCGTTTTTAGGTATCTCTATAAGGCGAATATTGATTTTCTTCAAGTTATCCCAGAGCTGTCTGAGAGAATGACCCATTTTTGCCTTCCATTTCTCTTCCTCTTTGGAAGTTTGGGAGAATTTGAAAGCTTTGTCTTCCATGTCAGAAATCCTTTATTCTGCTTGCTCCATTCTGTTACTGAGGGATTCTACTGTATTTCTCAGATTTTTGAGGGCTGTAACTTCTTGTCTCAATGTGTCAAAATCTTTGGTCATTTTGTCTTTGAATTCCTAGAATTCTTGAGACATCTTTTGGTCATCTTTTGGATTACTGCTTGAAATTCTAATTCCATCTTTTCCTCCATTCCGTTGATCTTATTTGCTATCCAGACTCTGAATTCGATTTCTGACATCTCAGCCACCATTTTCTTATGCAAGGGATCTTGTGCTGTATCTACCTTGTCATTCCTTGGGGGAGTTGATCTACTCTGATTATTCATATTGCCAGAGTTTTTCTCTTGATTCTGCCTCATGATTATTTTTCACTGTTGCCTATGACTGTCCTCAGAGTTGGGGAGGTGTCTCTCTCAGATCAGACCCTGGTAGGATCACTCTATTGTTGCTGGATCTTTGTAGAGAGTGACCCTGTGTAGCTCCTCTGGGACTGCCCCACAGAGGGAGTTCTGGCTGTGGGAGCATCCCCAGAGTGTGGCACACCCAGATCAAGCAGCAGGGCATGGGATGGGGCACCTGGTGGCCTTTGCAAAGGGAGCCCGTGCCTCTTGCAGTGTCTGGCTGGGAGGAGGACTCCGGAGGGAGAGCACGGATTGCGCAGCCTCCTGAGTCCCTGGCCAGAACAACTGAGCCGGTGTGGAGGCAGAAAGGGTAGGGGAGGAGGTGGGTTGTGTTGCTCCCATAGTTCCTGGCCTGAGCAGACAGGTGGAGGCCTGGCATGTTTCTGGTGGAGTCCCTGGCTGGTTTGGGCGGCAGATGGAGGTCCAGCACGGGGGTCCCAGCGGAGTCCCTGGCCACAGCAGGCAAGGCTGTGAGCGGAGTCCCTGGCTGCTGCAAGTGGAGGGCCGAGTCCTGGATGGCATGGATCAGAGCCTCCCTGCAGGTGGCAGGCTGAATTGGGCAGGGCAGAGATGGGCGCTGTGCAGGAGTCCTGGCAGACTTCCTGGCTGCTCCTGGTGGTGGGCCAAGGCCCAGTGGGGTGCCAATTGTGGCCACAGGGGTGTCCCAGCAGAGTGGTGTTCCTGGCCACTGTGGGCATTGGGCCTGGGGCATGGAACGGAGCTGGGCAGGGGTCCCGGTGGGTGGTAGGCCGAGGCTGGGCACAGATCAATGCCCGGGGGAGTCTGGGGACTTCCTGGCCGCTGCTAGCGCAGGCCAAGGCCCAGCAGGGGTCCTGGTGGAGTTCCTAGTTGCTGCGGGCTGAGACCCGGTGGGGCACGGATCAGAGCCGTGTGGAGTTTCCTGTGGCATCTCTGGCCTGGGAGCTGGTGGGGGTTCTGTGGGGCCCTGGAGTCTCTTACCTGGCAGGCCACCTGGTCCAGCAGATAGGGAGGGTCTGCGTTGCTCAAGTCCTCCTCCCTCAGTTTCAGCAGAGGTCAGGCTTCTGGTGCATCAGGTAAGGGGGGATGGGTGTCCTGGAAGTTCCGAATGGTGGAAAACTCTAGTTCAGTTTTTTGGCCTGAAACTTGGTTTCTTGAAGTCATAGCTTGCCTCAGAGGTGACCTGCAGTTATCAGTTCTCTCTCTCTCAGCTGGGCTCCCAGTCTTTAGCTCATTTGGGCAGTTTCTGGAGGTTATCTTTCTTGTGGACAGGAGCCTCTGTTGGAAGCTGCTTCCAGTCGGCCATCTTGCCCCTCCCTCCATTTGGCAACATTAAGATTTTTATGGTAAAATTTCTTGATTTTTAAATGTTGATAACAGTACAAATTTCAACTGACTATGTGTTGAATTTCAAACTCACTATGTGTTATATTTGGCCTGTTGGCCACCATTTGAAACTTCTGTGTTATAGGCTAAGCCTTGGAGGTGAGAGGTAACAGTTTTTATTTACTTGGTCATTAGGGTCATCAAAAATCTGGAAGTAAATATGTTTTTAATTTTGATCTCAGAAGTAGGAAGCATTTTTAGTAACTGAATCCTAAAGCTTAATTTAAAGAAAAGTTGTCTCTGTTTCTCAGAAGTCTAGTTGTATTAGCCATAAAAAATTATCAGGTGGTTTGTTATTTGATTATTACCTATATCTAACACAGATACTTAGGAGCTAAAAAATTTATCAAGATCAATTGTAAAAAGTAAGTAGAACTTGTGTAAATCTCAAATTACCTTGAATTTTACTTTTAGTTATGGATTGAGTATCCGTTGTGGCAATGACTGATTTTAAGACATTAATAATATTTGATGATGCTAATACATTGAGCTAAGAATAAAACCAAAGAAAATTTACAATATCTTACCCATGAAAGGATTTCCCTTCTGCCCAGAATTTAGATGGTCTCAAAATAATTTTTTTAGAGTCAAAGGTAAATTATTGCTCATTGAAAGTTTTAGTGCAGTTAAATTTTATCTTTATGATTCACTGTTTTTTTTTTTTTTTTTTTTAGAAAGATACTCAAACTGTCACCCTGGGAAGAGTGCCATGGTATCACAGCTCACAATAACCTCCAACTCCTTGGCTTAAATGATTTTCTTGCCTCAGCCTCCCAAGTAGCTGGGACTACAGACGCCTGCCACAATGCCCAGCTATTTTTTGGTTGTTGTTGTTGTTGTTTGGCAGGCCCAGGCTGGATTCGAACCCATCAGCTCTCGTATATGTGGCTGGTGCCTTAGATGCTTGAGGTACAGGTACTGAGCTATGATTCACTCTTTTCATGTATTTTATTTAAGCAAACCAAACCAAATAATGTACTTCTTGAGTTAAGAAAAGCATGAAAGATACATAGTTCAATAAAATGATATAGGTACCCAAGGTGTACCTTACAACCCTTCTAAGCAAGTACTTCAGGGAAATCTTGTCTTGACGAATAATGGGAAGCTACCCAGAGAGGAAGAAAACAAATGAGTACTTTTTGTAGAGGTGAAAATACCAGGTCTGTCTGAGTAATTACTAATGATCTCTTTCGATGAAATGCAATTCTTCCAGGGCCTAGAGTTGTTTGGACCTTATGTAGTCATTACTTTTGTGAAGTTTCATAACCAGGAAGTTCTTTTTCATCTTCAGGGAAAGGAGAGCATAGGCGGGAAAATTTATTTTATGTTTTTCCTTCTTACCTATAAACCAAACTTATATACTTTTGTGTGCCTAAGACCTTAATAAACCCAAACTGCAGAAGTGCAAAAATTTAAGCTACCTACATAGGAAGTTGCCACAAGCATAGTTATTTGTTTAGAGTGTATAGCATTCTGCAGAAGGATTTTTGTTGTTGTTTTTCAGAGAATCCTAGAACAAGTTTTGATTGGGATGTGAAAGCCTGGCACTGAAGTGAAAATGTTTCACTAGGAAATAAGTTGGAATTTTGAAATAGGTGCATAATTATTGTTATTCTTGCCTTTAACCTTCAGCTTCTTAATTATTATGACATCTAAGGACATATATATTTCTTTCTTAAAAAAAGTACCAATGGAAATGGAAAGTACCTAATGAAATATTCAGCTTCAGATTTCACAAAACATGCTATTTTGGGTTAAAATATATTAGAACTGGAAGGAATCTTAGTGATGCAAGGCTTTGGACATGTTTTAGGGTTCTTGCAAATATGCCATTTGAAAATGATATAGTCAGTTCTTAATTATCTAGGCTATCATAGGCTTAAAGGGGGAGATTATTAGGTAGGACCCCAGCCGCATTTCATCCAAGACCACCTTAATTTTATTCATTCATTTATTAAGCAAATATTTATTTAGCACCTATAATATGTTCAGGCATCATTTTAGGTGCTGGGAATAAAGTGGTTGAATAAAATAGAGAAAATCCCTAGTCTCATAGAGCTTATATTGTGGGGTCAGGTAGAACAGGGAAAGAAATAGATTTCTGATTAGCATATTTGAGGAATAATAGGAAGATCTATAATGCTGGATCACAGTGACAAACAGAGAGCTAAGTGATGAGGTCTGAGAGGTATGAAGTCAAGAACATATAAGGCCTTGAAGGCATAATAAGGAATTTGGATTTTATTATGAGTGCAATAGGAGGGATGTAATCTGATTTGTGATGTAAAAGCATCATTCTGACTTGTATGTGGCAATACCCCATTGTATGAGCAGAATGAAAGCAACAAAGGCTATTGGGAGATTTAAGCAGATTCCCACTTGTAAGCATGAGATAGTAGGTTGTGTCAATGCAAGGATCCTGCTGAAAATAATTAGAAAAAGCTGAATAAATTTCAAAACTTATAATTTTCAAAAAACAAAGAACTACAGGGGCAGTGAAGCTACTATTTCAGGGAGGGAAGCAATGATCAAGGGTCCTTTTTTTTCCCCCTAAGGGCATTTGATAATTCTGGGCATGGTGTAAAAATAAGAATGTGGCCTCAGACTGAGGGCTATCTCTTGGAAAATAAAGATTTTAGTGGTCAGGTGGGCTGGAGTGGTAAAATTTGAGACCAGAAAGATCTCAAATACATGGCTAGTTTTTCCCATAAATTTGTTCAACCCCAAAACTTCATAGGAGATTTAAAAGCTAGGTAAAAGTCTTCTGAAAAGACTGAAATATCTTATAGTATTGTGATACTTAGGAAACAAAGACTCTTCCAGGAGAGGAAGTCCAAAAGGAAAATACGCATGGGATAAAATTCCTAGAAGGAGTGGTGGCTTTATCTCTACAGGTACTTTTCTTCTGGGACACTTACTAAATCTGTATGCATTTCAAGGTTGAAATCTAGGCTTGATCTCTGCCAGAAAGCCATTCCCAGGAAAGAAAGAAGCCACCAGGAATTTGGATTTATTTTGGTAGGAGATGAAGTAACAAAATTTGAGACTTGAGTCTCAGACACATGGATAATCCCTGAAGACATTTGCCATATTTGAAACTGTGTTTGGCAGGAAGCTTAAGAGCTAAGCTGTAAACTTCTGAAGGGAAAAAAAACTGAATCTTCTTTAGTCTTCCAGATTTAGAGAATCAGTTCCTGCCAAGCTTATAATTAAAAGCCCTGGGGAGCCATGCTTAAGCCAAGCAGAGCTAAGTTGAAGAGTTTTATCACAGCTTAATCACAGTCTCAACTCAGCTCAATTCCTGATTGGCCTGAGATCAGTCCTCCTACTAGTTGCCTTTACTATTAGCAGAAAGAGATCACATCATCTGGAGGTGCTAAGAATTTTCATTTGGGGGGGAATTGGAAATTGATCAATAGAAAATACCTAAGAAGAAGCCCAGAGAGAAAATATAATGGAAAAACCAATAAGAGCAATATAGAACATGCTACAAAGGAGGAGTAATTGAAATTCTGGAAGAAGAGAAGGAAAGATTAGAATAGAAACAATATTCAAAGTTAAAGACTAACAATTTTCCAAAACTGATGAAAGACATTGATCCACAGATTCAAGATTAATACAATGCAAAAAATAGTTGAGATTCCAAATGTAACAATGCTGAAAATAAATAAGTACACAAAATGTTAACTGCATCCAGAGAGAGCCTTTATTAAAAAAGAACAACAATAAAGTTCACATTTGACTTCTTAGCTGAGATCGTGGAAGGTAGAAGGCAATGGAATGGGACGGTTAGCATGCTCAGAGAAAATAACTGCTGAGCTGGAATTCTATACTTTGAGAAAATATACTTCAAAAATTAAGATGAATAAAGACATTTTCAGACTAATAAAAGTAGAGGGAAGTTGGTGCTACCAGCTTTGTGGTAAAAAAACATAGTCAAGGGAACTCTTCAGAAAGAGGCATGTAAATTCAAGAAGGAATGAAACAACATAAACACTGCATAGAACAATAATAGTGATGTCTTTTGGAGTCTTAAATTGATGTATAACTAAAATGCATGACAAAAAATGTAAAAAGCAAGAACAGATGAAATAGAATTAAGATGTTCTAAGTTTCTAAAAGTATTGAAAATGTTAAAAGTAATAACTTATTCTAGAATGTGACAACTCAAGCATGCATGATATAATCTAAGTGAGAATGATTATTAGAGATGGGAGGGATATTCCATAACTGTGAAGGGTAAGTACAATAGCAAGGAAGTCACTGCAGAAATCCATGCTAGAGATTATGATGAGATGACTAGAAAGGTGGCTGTGTGAGGGTGAAGCAATGATGTTCCAGATATAAATTGTGGGTGAGTGCCATTAGGACTTGCTGTTGAATTTGGTGTGGTATATAAAACAAAAGAGAAATATTAGCTAGTCATGATTGTTTGTGCCTATAGTCTCAGCTACTCAGGAAGCTGAAATGGGAGGATTGCTTGAGCCAGGAATTTAAGACCAGCCTAGGCAGCATAGTGAGACCTCGTCTTTTTTTTTGCAAATGGAGTCACATTTTGTTGCCCAGGTTAGCGTGCCCTGGGTTAGCCTAGCTCACAGAAACCTCAACCTCAAACTCCTCGGTTTCAGTGACTCCTTTCTCCGGGTCTGGAGTAGCTGGGACTCCAGATGCCTACACCACAATGCCCGACTATTTTTTTCTATTTTCAATAAAGACCGAGTCTCGCTGTTGCTTAGTCTAGTCTCCAATTCCTGAGCTCAAGCAATCCTCCCACGTCAGCCTCCTGGAGTGCTAGGGATACAGGTATGAAGTACTCTGCCCTGCGAAGAGCTCATCTTTAAAAAATAAAAGAATAAAAAATCACCAGGTGCAGTGGCTCGGGCCTATAGATTCAACTACTTGGGAGGCTGAGGGGGAGGTGGAAGGAGCCCTTAAGCCTGGGAGTTGGAAACAAGCTTGGGCAATATAGTGAGACGCCTGCCTCTAAAAAAAAAAGATGTATTAAGAATAATTCTGTGGGCGCCTGTAGTCCCAGCTACTAGGGAGGCTGAGGCAAGAGAATTGTTTAAGCCCAAGAGCTGGAGGTTGCTGTGAGCAGTGTGACGCCACGGCACTCTACCCAGGGCAATAAAGTGAGACTCTGTCTCTACAAAAACAAAAAGAATAATTCTAAGGTTTTGTCCTGAGGGACTAGATGAATAGCATCACTATTTACTGAAAGTTTGTTAAGATGTGGGTTTAGGAGCGACACAAAGAGGTTCTCCTTTGGCTAAGTGGCATAGGATGGATGAAACGGTAATAATGTGTTTTGAACGTAGGAGTGATATGGCTGAGAAGACAGTAGGTTACATGAATTCCTTATCTAGTTTAAGCCCTTCCTTTTATACACGAAGATACTGAAGCTCTGAAACTCTACACAGCAAGTAAAAGGCTGAGCTGGGACTGAAATCCACGTCTTTGGGAGCTTAGCTTGGTGTACTGTTTCTAAACTTGCTTTTTTGAACTGTAGAAAATATTTCATATAGAATAATGACAATTGTTATAATGTACTGAGTGTGTTAACACTAGAGGCCAGATATTGTGCTAAATATTTAAAATGCCTTTTCTTTTAAAGTCTTTATAGCCCAACAAGCGAGAGACTGTTATTGTCATTTTTACAAGTTAGAAAACTGAGTTTTTAAGGTTAAGTAACTATCCCAAGGTGCAACTAGCCAAATAACCAAGGGAGTTAAGTCTGGTAACCGGCATGCAACACATTTTCCTCGCCTTGTAGAAAATGGGAGCCCAACGGTGCTATGTCCCATTTGGTCTCCTTGATTCTTCCATGGATTTGTGCTCAATTCATACATTCACTATTTTATTTTGTGCCCTCCAAGTTTTTTCTTTCTCTTTTGCCCTCCAAGATTGGGAGTTTGACTGAGGAGTCATTTTCATTCAGTTAAATTTAGAGAAATGACTGACTCTTGTGTAAGTCTCTTTTTCCAAGGCCTGGGATAAATGCTTCATCAGCCATATCACATAAGGACATGGCAGGCCTTATTAAGTTTCAGCACCTATCACTCTGTCTTTTTGGAACAAAGGAATAATGAAAGATCATTTGTAGTAAAAGCCTCCTCTCTTTTTCTGATATAAGAGCCTTTGTATTTTTTGTCGACCTCTTTGAAAATTACAGAGAAAATCAAATAAATCCAGCAAAAAAGAAAAAAAAAAGAAAGTCCACAGAACTCAACACCTCAACCGAATTACCTCCCCAAACCAAACTAAAACATCCTCAGAAGAAGGAGGCTTTTTTTTTTTTTGTCTTTAATCTAAGGGCAGTGTAAAAGCCTAGGTAGTTTCTGGGACTACTTTAATCAACTTAATGGAGTTTGTCGACGTCAGGCTTTGGACCAGTACAAAGAGACACTCAGATGTCAGCCAGTGAGCGAATGCTTTCATAGGGCATTGGAGCAAAACCAGCTCCATGCGATCAGAGGCAAGGCCTAAAAGGAGTCAATGATGTGGCCTCCACTGGCTGGATGGATACAGCCTGAGAATGTGTTATGGTACTAAAGGTGCAGTGCCAAAAGCCAGCTGGTCCCTCCATCTCACATAATTTCCTGTACAAGGCGCTTGTGAGAAAAAAAAAAAAGTGCTCTGTGATGGACCTTTGTTAGTTCAAAGGTTTTTACCTCTTTATGCTAAAGCCCCATTGTGAATTCACAGGGCTTAAAATATGTATTACTGTCCCTTTCATTTTATCATTCTAAAAGAAATCAAAGACAGAAAACTTTTTTCTTCTCAATGAGCTTGTCTGTTTGAAATCGTAGGGTGTTTGTACATATGGTCTCCTAATACCTCACCTGAATCTTTGGGATTTCAGTGGGACTTGGTGAGACGTTATTCTTCCTTAAAGAGTTTCAAGAAGTTTTTTATAGAAAGACAGACTTGCTTTCTCTTCCTTTGGTTAGTGTAAGGTAAAACAGAAAACTACAGGTACATTTTTGGGGGGATTTTTTTTTTTATTGTTTGGGATTCATTGAGGGTACAAAGAATTAGGTTACACTGATTGCATTTGTTAGGTAAAGTCCCTTGTGTGTCCCAGCTCCGAGAGGTGTGCCATATACCATCACCCCCCTATTCCCCCCTCCTACCATCACCCCTATTTCCCTCCTTCCTTCCCTCTCCCCACTTGCTCATTCCCCTACCTCCCCTTGTATCAGCTCATCTACTGCCTTCATATTAGAATTGAGTACATGGGATTCTTGCTTCTCCATTCTTGTGATGCTTTACTAGGAAGAATGTGTTCCACCTCCATCCAGCCTAACACAAAAGATGTAAAGTCCAAGTACATTTTTGAAAAGATGTAGCAGACTGCTAGCCCGCCTCTTTTTCAGTTACAGGTGATGTATTTGTCTTATCACTTCAACCATTGAGTATTTCTAGCCACAGCTTCTGCTTCAACAAAAGTGACTTAAACCAAGAGGGTTTTGAGCATAAACATTGTGTGCTGTATAGGATGATACCAGTAAAAAAGGAAAGACCTTGGCTGTATGACTGAAATTGAGCTCTCATGAGTGTTACTAATTGTTGTTTGGTATTATTGACCTGAGGAATTTTTCCTGAAGGCACACATTTTATCTTACAAATTGCTTGCTCCCTGGAGTCTCTGTGTACTATATTTTTTCATCTGACATACAATCCATACTTTAAAATGTTTTATCCATTCAATACACTTTAAAGTATAATTTCAGTAATTGATAATTTATTTAAAAAATGCTCTTTTTTGGTAAAGCTGGAAAACAGAATCATGTCTTAGTAGTACAAAAATACTGGTGACACGAACCAGTTTCCCACAGACATATTTTGTTCATCACCTCCTGAAATGCAAATCAAAATACTCATGACAGGTGAATGGAGAAACAAAAATTAAGATATGGACACAAATGCAGCATTAATAATTCAGGTAAATAACATTTGTATACAAAAGAAAACCGTCAAGGCGATGGAGAATGTTTCTGCAAGTCCAGGACATAGAAAATAGGAAAATGAGTTGAGATTTGAATGTTTTACATTTCATACAAGGGCTTTGTATAATTTGAATTTCTTTTGACCTGATTCTGTTGTTCTAGCAAACATGATTTACCATCATCTATAACCTGTCCCGAGTTAAATGAATTGGAATTTTTCCTATTTACATTATTATAATTTTAAGGGACTCATTACAAGTAAGCTATCATTGTTCTTGAATGTTTTGCAATTTATTTATTAACGTTAATTGGTGCAATGCCATTGCTTTCTTATTCGAGCCATTTACAGTATGTCACATCTCATTGGTAGTGCCCTCGGTGGACCTTTCTTCCTAGTACAGATGTTTCGATTTTTAAGCCATAGTGGTAAAACATTGTTCACCAGCATTACAGATGCTTCAATTTTTAAGCCACAATGTCAAAATATTATTCACCAGTAATATCTTTAAGATATAGGTTAGGAGAGCAAGTTGCATTGATAAGAATCAAGAGATGTATCGATTAAGGAAGAACAGGTGTTAAGCTGCAGAAGTTATTATTAACCACATTAGAATGAGAGCTGGTTTATCTAACTTATTTCTTCAACAAATATTTAATGAGAGCCTGTTGTATACCGGGCACTGAAATAAGATTTGAGGATAGGAAAATTAAAGAGGTAATATAAAGATGTTTATAATCAGACGGAGGTACCGAGTGAAGTAATGCTAAGGAATAATCGGAATTTGGAAGAGGAGGGGGCAGATACTTCAGGAAGAGGGAAGGACATGGATGAAATTGGAGCCTGCAAGTATTTGGAGTGGAAGGTTTGTGTTGTGGGGATGGGGAGAAAAGAAGTGAAGATAGTGGTAGATGAGGCAGAGAAAGGCCAGATCACATGATATGCCAAGTAATTTAGGTTTTATCCTGAAGGAAAACCCAGAACTATTGAAGAGTTTTAAATAAGGAACGGGCCTGAGCAAATTGGCACTAATAAGAGATCAGCCTGTAATCCTAACACTCTGGGAGGCTGAGGCAGATTGCTGGAGTTCAGGAGTTTCAGAGCAGCCTGAGCAAGAGCGAGACCCCATCTCTAAAATAATAACTGGATGTTGCGGGGGGCACCTGTAGTCCCGTGGTCCCAGCTACTCTGAAGACTGAGGCAAGAGGTTTGCTTGAGCCCAAGAGTTTCAAGTTGCTGTGAGCTACGATGCCACAGCACTCTACCAAGGGTGACAAAGTGAGACTCTGTCTCAAAAAAATAAAAAGAAAAGATACCGCCTTGGCAGTTGTATGGGAGATAGATTCAAGAGATACTGGATGCAGAGAGTTATTAGGAATAGGAAGGGTATTTGCACAATCTGGGGGAAGTATAAATACTGTGTTAATTAAGCCATTAGAGTTTTTGGGAATTAAGCCACTCTTTTTTTTTTTTTTTTTTGAAGAACATGTTTTATTTATTTATTTATTTTTTTGTAAGACAGAATTTATTCACAGAAAAGAAAGAAAAGAATACAGAAAACATTAAGGCATCTGTTAGAGGGAGAAAATTCTAGTGGGGAGAGAGAAGCTCTCTCCGTTTCTCTCCC
>CAUYON010128957.1:0-14857 GCA_963573935.1 Arctocebus calabarensis
AACAATGATGGCTGCAACCAAAAAATGGCCAGGCGTTGTGGTGGGTGCCTGTAGTCCCAGCTACTTGGAAGGCGGAGGCAGGAGACTCACTTGAGCCCAGGAATTGGAGGTTGCTGTGAGCTGTGATGCCACAGCACTCTATCCAGGGTGACAGCTTGAGGCTCTGTCTCAAAAAAAAAAAGCTGCCTTTTTTTGAGTGTATGATCAGGAGACTTGTACACACCTGTTTTAACATTTCTGGTTAGAATTCTTCCTGGTGGTGGGACGGCGCCTGTGGCTCAAAGGAGTAGGGCGCCAGCCCCATATGCTGGAGGGGGCAGGTTCAAACCCCATCCCAGCCAAGAACTGCAAAAAAAGAAGAATTCCTCCTGGTAATGCCAGGCTCACGTGGGCTTTGGAATCTGAAAGGCAGTGTGCCTCAGACCCTTTATTGGTGGATAAGTGATTGGAGAGAGTTCATCACTCTGTTACAGAGAATCAGGTCATTTACCATGATTTCCTGATTCCTGCCCACCTACAGGCTATGGACCAGGTATACTCAGTGGAAGCTTTCTTGTAATTTAATTTATCCCCATTGACTTGGCCTTTTATCTCCTGGTATCTCCTGGTAAAACTTAATATCTCTTTCATGCTTGAAGAGGTCACTGTATTTTTCTTTTTCAGAGACAGGGTCTCACTCGGTAGCCCAGGCCGGAGTGTAGTGGCATCATCAGAGCTCACAGCAACCTCAAACTCATGGGCTCAAGTGATCCTCTTGCTTTAGCCTCTGAGTAGCTAGGACTGCAGGCACGCGCCACCCCGCCAGGGTACTAATTTTTCTTTCTTTCTTTATTTTTTTTAGAAATGAGGTCTTGCTATGTTTTTTCTTTAATAACAAAAAATATTTTTTAAGACATCTTTTTTTTTCTGAGACAGAGTCTCAAGCTGTCACCCTGGGTAGAGTGCTATGGTGTCACAGCTCACAGCAACCTCAAACTCTGGGGCTTAAGCAATTCTTTGCCTCAGCCTCCCAAGTAGCTGGGATGATAGGCACCCACCACAATGCCTGGCTATTTTTGTTGTTGTTGTTATTGCAGTTGTCATTATGTTTTAGCTGGCCCAGGCCGGGTTCTGACCTAACCCAGCAGCCACAGTGTATGTGTCCGGCACCCTACCTACTGAGCTACGGGCGCTGCCCTTTATTGAGACAGTGTCTCACTTTGTTGCCCTCAGTAGAGTGCAATGGCATCACAGCTCATAGCAACCTCAAACTCTTGGGCTTATGTGATTCTTTTGCCTCAACCTCCCAAGTAGCTGGGACTATAGGCGCCCACCACAATGCCCCGCTATTTTTTGTTGTAGTTATCATTGTTGTTTGGCAGGCCTGGGCCAGGTTGGAACCTGCCAGCCTGGGTGTATGTGGCCGGCACCCTGGCTGCTGAGCTACAAGGCACCAAGCCAAGGAGTCTCACTATGTTGCTCAGGTTGGTTTTGAGCTCCTGGGCTCAAGTGATCCTCCGGCCTCAGCCTCCCAAAGGGCAAGGATTATAGGCGTGAGTCACTATGCTGATCTATAAAAGCCATTTTTAACTTGAGTGTACACATTTTGGCCAAAGGCCTGAATCTGCCTACCCCTGCATAGGACATGCATTCCACCTTAACTAGATACTACCGAGTTGCCCTCATAGGAAGTTTTTTGTTTTTCTTTTTTGAGACAGTCTTACTATGTCACCCTCAGCACAGCTCACAGCAACCTCCATCTCTTGGGCTTAAGCGAATCTTTTGCCTCAGCCTCCCAAGTAGCTGGGACTACAGGCACCTGCCACGACGCCCAGCTATTTTTTCGTTGCAGTTGTCATTGTTGCTTAGCAGGCCTGGGCAGGGCTCCAACCCACCAGCTTCAGTGTATGCAGTCAGCACCCTACTCACTGAGCTACGGGCCCCAAGCCCTCATAGGAAGTTTTATATAAATCTACACTCCCCCCCAGCACAAATAAGAGTTACCCCAGGTCCTTTAGAAAGATGCTGTAAGCCCAGTACCAGGCTTGGCACCTGTGGCTCAACGAGCTAAGGCGCCAGCCATGTACACCTGACCTGGCGGGTTTGAATCCAGCCCAGGCCCACCAAACAACAATGACGGCTGCAACCAAAGAAAAAAAAAATGGCCGGGCGTTGTGGCGGGCACCTGTAGTCCCAGCTACTTGGGAAGCGGAGGCAAGAGACTCGCTTGAGCCCAAGAATTGGAGGTTGCTGTGAGCTGTGATGTCATAGCACTCTCTCCAGGGTGACAGCTTGAGGCTCTGTCTCAAAAAAAAAAAAGCCCAGTACCAGATGGAAACAGGAAGTGAGAGAAGCTAACAGCCAGTTGTGACAAATGAATACCTAGGAGAGCCTTCATGGGGGTTGGGCAGGTGGATAACACGGATCTCCAGAGCTGGGTCACGCCAGGTCACTGTGGTCTCTGAGCTTCCAGTCCAGCTCTGCCGTGTGTAATGGTGGTGGCAACAAGCCCTTGCTCTCTGGTCTTTTCTCTCCCCCGGGTGGGACTGGCATCTGGACTGAGCTCTTCTTTAAGATTCCAGTTATGGAGACAGAGAAGTAGTGTAATGGGAACAACAGACAGTCTTGGGAAGCTAAAAGAACTGCGAATCCTTCCTGCCTCTGCCCCTGACAGCCTCTGTGATCTTCTTCTTTTTTATTTTATTTTTTTTTTTGTTATTGTTGCAGTTCGGCTGGGGTTGGGTTCGAACCTGCCACCCTTGATAGATGGGGCCGGATCCCTACTCACTGAGCCACAGGCACCGCCCTTTATTTATTTTTGAGACAGACTCTCACTATGTCACCCTCAGTAGAGTGCCATGGCGTCACAGCTCACAGCGACCTGAAATTCTTAGGCTTAAGAGATTCTCTTGCTTCAGTCTCTCAAGTAGGTAGGACTACAGGCAGCCACCGTACACCCGGCTATTTTGTTGTGGTTGTTGTTGTTGTTATTTTTGTTTAACAGACCCAAGCCAGGTTCAAACCCACCAGCCCCAGTGCATGTGGCCAGCACCCTAACCACTGAGTACAGGCGCCAAGCCAGGCTCTGTGATCTTGAACAAGTCCCTTCACTTCTCTGTGGCCTTCCCTCATCTGTAACACACCAGTTAGTTGATAGGAAGAAACCACAAAAGTATAACAGAAGAACCAGGTGTAGTGGCTCACACTCAGCACTTGGGAGGCCAAAGAGGGTGGATTGCCTGAGCTCATAGGTTCAAGAGCAGCCTGAGCCAGAGTGAGACCCTGTCTCTAAAAACTAGTCAGGCTTTGTGGCGGATGCCTACAGTCCTAGTTACCTGGGAGACTGAGGCAAGAGGATCACTTGAACCCAAGAGTTTGAGGTTGCTGTGAGCTAAGATGCTACAGCACTCTACCAAGGGTGGCCAAGTGAGACTCTGACTCAAAAAATAAAAATTAAAATTAAAAAAACAAAAGTAGGGCGGCACCTGTGGCTCATCGAGTAGAGCGCTGGCCCCATATACCCAAGGTGGCGGGTTCAAACCTGGCCTCGGCCGAACTGCAAAAAAGAAAAATAGCTAGACATTGTGGCGGGTGCCTGGAGTCCCAGCTACTTGGGAGGCTGAGGCAAGAGAATCACCTAAGCCCAGGAGCTGGAGGTTGCTGTGAGCAGTGTGACGCCACGGCACTCTACCCAGGGCAATAAAGTGAGACTCTGTCTCTACAAAAAAAAAAAAAAAGTAAAACAGGACCAAGGGAAATACACATTTTAGGAGAAATATACATTGGTAGACAAGGAACAAACTCCTGCGGGTCACAGGGTCCTACACAGTCATTAAAATGCAAGCACAGATTGGAGCACACAGGTGAATAGGACGGTCTCCAAGACATCAGGGGACAAGAAGGACAGCCCTTATTCAGGTTTCCAGAGTTGAAAAGCCTAGAGCCTGGTGCACAGCGATGCTCTAAGTGGACCCTGTGTGGGTTCTGACAGCATTGGCCCCCAAGAGATTGTGCCTCGGAGCACAGAGGTCAAACTCAATCATTTTGGCTGGAAGGCTCAGGGAAGGCTTTGTGCAAGAGGTCTCATCTAAGTTGGGGACACTGCCAAGAGTCACCAAGCCCCTGATCCCTGCTGCCGTCTCTGGGCAAGGGCCACACCGTAGACCCTCGGCTCTACTTGACTTGGGCGATTTCATTCATTTAAGAAGCTTGAGTTCCAAATGAAGGCATGGTCTTATGAGGGGAAAAACAAAAGAGAAGGTGTGGGTACATTTCTAAGGGCACAGGGGTAAAAAGAGAAGGCCAGACAACAGTTGGAAATGTGCCATCCTTCCAACAAGTTCTAATGCAGAAATGGTCTTCAACGTGCACCAGAAGTTCCTTCGTACTTTCAGGACACCAAAACTATCCGCAACCATCCCCAAGATGGTTAACAGGCAGGAGGACTCAGGGCATCGCAGTGCGAGTTCTCAGAGCGTCAGCTTCAAAAATCCATTTTCAATTTCATTCTCGCTCCATTTCTCTGGTGTGCTTCCTAATACTATTTCCCATTAGTGCATACAGCCTCTTCTTGCTCTGAAGTTAGAAATATAGGAGAATGAGAAGTTGTTGAAATGTTATGTCTTTCTTCAAGGCTCTTGCCACTTAATGTGTAAATAAAAAAAGACCAGGGAGGGGCGGCGCCTGTGGCTCAAAGGAGTAGGGCGCCGGCCCCATATGCAGGAGGTGGCAGGTTCAAACCCAGCCCTGGCCAAAAACTGCAAAAAAAAAAAAAAAAGGACCAGGGAGAAGAGAGGACTCTCAGAAGCAGAGATGCAGGTGGCTCTGGCTAAGAGCAGGGATGGCTTCCTCCCAGGCCATACTGAGGACAGGGACCATCAGTCACAGCAGAGCAGGGGAAGAAACAACCTCACAAAGGCAAAGAAGGCAGAGGTGGGGACAGGCCTCCCAGACGGGCCTCCCAGACTCCAGCACTAGCATGCCTGCAAACAAAGAGGCTGCTAAGGGGGTGCAGAGGGAACAACATAGGAAATGAGTGATTCCAACAGAAACGGCACCACAGCCCGCCTGAGTATGACCCCACTTGGAGGGCAGCGTCACAAACCATTTCCGATTTCAGCTTTGGGGCTGTGTGCTCGGGAGCACCATTTCATATTTTAACTTCAGACATGGGCCTCTGAAACCCAAGATGGATCCCCTACAGCCTCAAGGACTTCACCAATTTTCAGAGTTGCAGGGCAAGAAAGCTGAGAAACACTCTCAGAAGTCGGCAGATACATTTTCACAGGACTTGAGGGAGGCTTTTGTCTAGTCTGGGATGAACACAGAGGCAGTGGACATGTGGTTATTCTCAGCATTTCAGGGTCACAGAGGAGCAGCAGCAAACCCCCTTCTCACTCCATGCTGCGATGACGTGCTGTGACGCTGCTGGGACACCTGCCGGTGCCTCCAAACTGGCCTCAAACTCTACTTCCTGCTTCCTGGCCATGCCACTCCCCTGTTCAAAAACATAGCTAACTGTATCTTCCATACTTGGGCCTCAACCAATTTCCTAGCCTCAATTCCTCCATTCCCCACCCTTTTCTACCCAAATCCTGTGATTCTGCCCCAGTGAACATGGCGCCGCCCAGAATCACACATGCTCACATTTCCTCTCCCCCTTACCCACTGTGCCCTGTGCAAACGTGTGTGTGCTCACATACTTCCACTGCCTGGTAAAAACCCTATTCATCTTTCAAGGAATGCTTTTCAATAGGACCATGCTCCTAACGCCTTTCCTGACCCCTGCCCCCAAGTCAGAATCCAATGCTCTCTTCTGCGTGCTTCTAAAGCCATCCTGAGCTCATCTTGTGGCTGCACTTACCACGTGGTTCCAGGTGGCCGTGTGCCATGTGTGCTGGTTTCTGCCACTTGACTGTGAGTTAATCAGGGCATGGAGGCTGAGTTGCAATCATTTTTATAGATACTGCCCAACATCCTTGCACACACCCCAATGCCTAAGGCAGTGCCCTAAACATGGTAGAGACTCAGTCCTTGTATGGACTGAAAATATCCTTGTAGGTCATTGATTTATAATCAATAAGTATGGATGAAATTGGAGGAAATCTGGGTCCCGTTCAGGCAAACAGCCTTCTCCCACCCGTGTCTCCCAGTGTCCTGCTAGCCCACATTCAGAAGGCAGGCGACAGGATGGCTGGTGCTGAGTGCAGACAGGAAGCTGGCTTGTTACCGAGCATGGCGGAACCTAGCCATGGGCTGCACTCTCAGCAGCTGTGTGACCACAGGGAAGGAATGCAGGTAAATTCCACAGCCCATCTGAGCCTTGGTTTTCCCATCTGTGAAGCAGATGTGAGAATTCTGTCCATCTGACAGAGCTGCTCAGATCATCAATGAGACGATATACAGAAAAGGGCTCTAAGAACTAAAAATGTGCTTGTCAGCTGAGAAAACTTACATAATCATTTTGTAAAGCCTTTATCATGATAAGCAGATTTTTGTTGTTAATGTAACGTTAATCCCCTTTGCTGGACGGTGTAGAGGGAAGATGGGATGGAAGGGTGGGCGCTCCAGGCTTGGCTTGTCATTCAGTGTTGGCAAAGGGCCGGGTCCTCCGGGACAGCTTCTCTGAAAACACAGACCATTATCTTTGCGGCCCACAGGCTGCTGGCGGCCAAAGGTACACATGCATAGTGTGAACTAGGGTTTCCCTACAAGAAATACACTAAACGGCCCCTTTGGTTTTGAAAAGCTCACTGGGAAAAACTCATCATAACAAGAAAGATAAAGAGACTGATAAAATATTTCAATGTTATTATAAATATACAAGACGCAGATGCCGTCTGTCTAGCTGGTGGCTCCTGCCGGCTCCTAGAGACCCATGCTAACTAACGCTGGTCATGCTGTGTCAGGGTCACACATAGCTGCTGCTTGCTTTGCCACAGATCACAGAAGACTCACGCTACCCACGGCCTGGGGGGGGCTGGCCGTGTGGCCCCTACACATCACGCTGCCTGCTGACCACATGACCCCACCCACGACATCCTCAGGCCAACCCTGTCCGGTACATGCGTGGACCCTGCATATGACCGCACAGGTGTGCACACACAGGGCACGGGCACTAGTCACAAGACTGCCCAGTCCGACGCAGTGCGTGCTGGCCTCTCAGCCACACCACTGAGTCTCCGGGACACCCACGAGCTTGCCACACAGCCAGGACAAGCGGCCGATGCACAGGTCATAAACTCTACAGGACAGCTGCATGCCGCCAGTCCGGGCCATTTACTATTCCTGCACTATTTTTAGTTCCAGACTAGCCTTATATTACACAGTCTGTGTCTATCTAACTGCCAAGGAGCCGTCGAGCTCCAATACCTGGTGCTGGTCACTCCAATGCCTGGGCGCTGGTGAGTCGCTGGACCCAGCACGCAGCAACTCACCGCATCACGTGTAACTCTGAGTCAGGTCAGAATTACTGCACTGCCTCCCTTCAAGTCGGCATCTTCTTGCCAAGAACTTAGGCCCGTTTTTGCTAAAAGGTAAGCTATCCTTCTTGGCGATTCAGCAGGAAGTTTTGTAATAACTTTGGACTCAAGTCTGAAAACTCCACTATGGAAAATTCAATGGAAGAATGGTGCCGTAAACTGTCCCCGACCAACAGCAAGAAAGAGTGTGACGCCCAGGATTTGCTCACACTGGAAACAGGAAGGGACCCTGGGGCCTCTTCTGACACTGACCAGAGACACTGGGCACGGGGGCTGTTTCAGTGCTCCCCACATTCTCTCCAAGCTCCAGGAGCAGCGGAGGGCAGCGGAGCTGGCTCTGTCCTTACTGCGGGACTCAGGGCTCAGGCCTGGCGGAAGGCTTGTTTCTGTGTGGGGACGGTCCTCTGAGGTCAGCTAATTTGACCCTGCTGATATGACGGATGAAGGAACCGAGGGCTGAGGGGCAGAGTGATAGCTGCAGGCCACGCTGCTGATTAAAGGATGAAGTGTGTGCACAGTGATATACTCAGCCTCCAGATTAATTTTTAATTACAGAGTACGCTTGGCTTCTGAGAGCACTTCCTGACAACCAAAAGAGCATCCTGGGCCACATCCCGGGAGAGGCAGGAGGAGACAGGACTGAAGTGCAGCTGAGGACCAGCTGCCTGCCTGCCTGGCCGGCCACTTCCCGGGCTGTACACAGAGTGACCAGCCTCTGCGGTCCATTCTCACCTTCCTAGCCAGGCTGACTCAGAGGCACGAGCATCACCCCTGCTCCAGGAGGCCTGCTGAACTTGGAGAGGCGGATACAGATTCCAGCCCCTGACTCTGGCCGGCCCGAGGGAGCACCTTCATGCCCGTCCCCTGGTCTCATGGTCAGGGGTCAACGTTTAGCAACACACTAAACGTCGCCTTCCCTTCTCAGAGGTGAGACCTCCCCTAAGAAGCTAGTGGGGGAGGCTACAGTTCACCACGCCTTCTCACTTGGTTTTCTGAGCCGGGAGTCCTTCCTAATATGAGGGTCTGGAAACTAAGCCCTAAATACCAGTGTTTGGAAGGGTAGTGAAATATTCCAGACTCTTCCACGGGTCAGGAAATGTTCACTGCATGACGATCGCTGTGGTGAAATGTCCCCAGGAAGTGACATGCAGTGTTTTAAAGCCAGTGTCCTCTGCTCACTCACAGTTCCATCCCCTCCTGTCACGTGGGGTGAACACAACCATGAACGAAAAAGGACACGGATCACTCTTCTCAGACTCAAACGCTGGGCAAGCTGGGCAGGGGGGAGGTACACAGCTGCCAGGCAGATCCTCCTGGGGTCACTAATTTGATTTATTAGCAATAAGATTCCTACAGTTATCAGTAAATGATGAACAATATTTCCACAGAGTTTTAATTAAAGATATGATTTGGGTTCAATCACTGAGAATACCCCAGATATCTGTCAGTCTGCTAGGTCCAAGGCAGGATGCAAATCTTTCAGATATGTTATAACGCCGCCCTCCCCCTGCGGGGCCAGTAAGAAAGTTCTGCTCATTTTCAGATGAAGAGACTCAGACTTAAGCTCCCAAGAGCGGCAGCATGCACCGCTCTGGAGCAGATGCTAAGTCCTGACCTGCGGCTGCAGCAAAGACAAATAAACCTCTGTCCTCATTGGGTTCAGTCGGGGAATGTTACAGATGACTTAAAAGTTTAAGGTGGAAACACAAAAGCCAGTGCAAAGTGAGGTCAATATTTGTATAAAATGTTGTTCCCGTGGAGTCGGAGTACCAAAAAGAAGCTTGAGAACTACGTCCTTCGTTTTGCTTTATGGTGCAACAGAACATGAGCTACTTTGGGGAATGAGTTGAAGTCACCCTCAAAATCTCAGAGCACAATGGCTTGTGTTGCTTTTAATATATTATTTTATATCCTTAATGTCTTTATCTTTAATGGAATTAGTGCAAGTCCCCACCTCTCAGGAGGATCGAAGGAGGTAATATACATAAACATGATATGACAGCTATGATTCACTAGCGAATGGAAAGCCTCATTTCATGACTGTAATTACCACCATGCCTTGGTCAAGCTCCAGAAAGTTCCCCAAATCATCACGCGATGACAGTCAGCTGCACAAGGATGTGCTTTGACCAGAAGTTCTCCATTTCTTCCTATCACGGTGTGAGTGCTCACAGGAGACCCTGGCTGGCTGTGGCAGGCGGGGAGAGGGACAGGAGCCAGGTGGGAGACCCCTGGGCAAATGCCAGCAGTCCTCGCAGAGGAGCCTGACCAGGGCCGACAACTGACCGCAGACTTGCGTGGTGAACTGTACTCCACGCATCTGTTAACTGGATAATTGCCAGGCCACCCAATCTGTACCTGGAACAAAGGCCTCTGGGGATTGTCCACCCCTCAAGGAGTCCCCCGTCCCCTCCCAGCAGCCCCTGTGCCAGCCTGAACACATGGGCACAGAGCAGGCAGGCAGACTGTGGCCTGGCCTGGAGTGGCAGGAATACAAGAGAGATGGGGGCAGCTTTAACCAGGGATGTAGTGAGGGTGGCAACTGAGCTGGGCCCGCAGAAGGCAGGGCAATGACGTGACCAAAGTGGGGACAGGCACCGTGAGAAGAGCCTGAACCAGAAGCCCAACCTGACGGCCCCAGCCCACTCTGCACAGCGGATGGGCTGCTCTGTGAATGACCTTGGATTTCAGGCAACAGCGTTTGAGCAACGGGACCAGTGAAGTCTTCTGGGACAAAAACCAAAAAAGAGTTCAGTGCCAGGGTGTGAAGGAAAGTGAGCCTGGCGGTGAACCCGTCTCCTATGGCCCTCCAGGACAAGGGCAAGAAGCAGGGCCTGCTCCCTGGTGGCGGCAAGGGAGGGCGAGAAAAGACTCCAGGAAGGAAATCCTGCCAGCGGCTCTTATAACCACCCCCACCCCATTTTTTTAAAAAGAATAATTTCATTACTGAAGTAGTAACAAGAAAGTTACAACTGGACAGAAGAATGCAAATGATGATCCCAGATTAATTTCCTGGGGTGTTGAGAGTCTAACAGCTACTTAATATTAAAAAATACCACGAAGGGACCTAGCCCTGTGTTTAACCCTCATGCTATAACTGTACTGTCTTATCGCCTCTAAAATATTTCGGGGAGAAATCTATCACTGCTCAATGTGGAAGACTACTCCAGTGCATCTCAAACCTGGCTCCATGTTTCAAAACATGGGAGATCTTTTAAAAACCCAATGTTGGGGGGCGGCATCTGTGGCTTAAAGGGGTAGGGCGCCGGCCCCATATGCCAGAGGTGGCAGGTTCAAACCCAGCCTCGGCCCAAAACAGCAAAACAAACAAACAAACAAACAAAACCAACCATGTTGGGGACTCATTCCCTTGAGAAACACTGGACTATCTGAGCTGGAGCCAGGTGTGGGTTTTTTAAGCACCACAGGTAGCTGTACAGAGCCCAGCACCGAACCAGCGCCCCACCTCGGTGGTTCTCATCTGGACATAAGCTCCCTAACGGCACATTTGGTCATTTGGTTGTGGCTGGGGTCACCTTTAGTTGTCACAACCGGGGTGGGACCAGGGACGCTGCACAGAACACCCCGACACATGCTTATCTGGCTCCAGGTGTCAAATGCTTTTGAGAAAGTCTGCACTCATTAAATATGAGATTAGCTCCACTTCCAAAGAGCGGTTGGTATTGCGTGCATTACTTAGAGCTTGATGTAAGGGAACTTGAGTCCTGAGCAAGTTCTTTAGCCCTCTGAAGACTTGGATTTAGCATTAGAAAAATGGGTGATGTGATGTCGTCCCGTCTTGCACCAGTTTTTGACGTTAACGCAGGACACTACAATACGCCAGCCTGAAATACGCCTCTTTGGCATAAGGATTATTTTGAGCTGATTATTTTGAGAAACTGCAGCTACAGGAGAAGCACTGAAAACAGAGAAGTTACCCTTGTCAACCTAAATAACTAACGCAGAGCAGCTCTCTGAAAGAACACGGCGTTTATTTGGGAATAGAGCATCGCAGTGGGAATGCACGTGGCCTTGTAAACTGTGTGGCTATTCAGGGAGGTGAAGGAAGAAAAGGTTTTTGAAGGAAAAAATGAGGAGTGTTATGTAATTGTTTCAAAATAATTACTCTTGGCTATGCAAAAGGAAAAGGAAAAAAAAAAAACTCTTTTATCTGAAGAATGTGAGCCCCTTTCAAGGACCAGATAGGCATTTAAAATATAACAGCAGTCAAGTCTTGCGACACTTGCTACACCAGCTCTAGACTCAGGCCAGGCAGCCAAAAAATGCCACGTACTCTGTAGTTCAACAAGGTATAGCCAACTAGTTAACAAGGTTATTTATGTAAATCAATGAGAGTTCCTGAGGAACAGCTCTTGTAATCACCCTCTCCTGATTTGCCTTTTATTTATTTATCTATTTATTTATTTTTGCAGTTTTTGGCCAGGACTGGGTTTGAACCCGCAAACTCTGGCATATGGGGCCGGGGCCCTACTCTGTTGAGCCATAGGCGCCGCCCCCCCCTTGTCTTTTATTTTTTTAAAACTTTAGCCTCTCTTTTTTCTCTGGAGCCCTCCCCAGGGCAAGCAGGAAGTGTGTCCCAGGCTGCAGTTCTCAGAGTTGGCCACATAAGCTCTTTGTATTAATTTTGTCTCAGCTTCCTCTTTTTAGTTTGACAGCTACTAAGATCAATAACAAGGGTGACACCCAATCTTAGTCGGACAGTTGCTAGACAGATTTTTTTTTTTGAGTCTTGCTCTATTATTTAGGCTTGAGTGTAGTGGCATCATCACAGCTCACTAAAACCTCAAACTTGTGGGCTCCAGCGATCCTCCTGCCTCAGCCTTCCAAGTAGCTGGGACTACAGGTGCCCACCACTGCACCTAGCTAATTTTTCTATTTTTTGTAGAGATGGGGTCTTGCTATGCTGCTCAGGCTGGTCTCAAACTCCTGGCCTCAAGCAATTCTCCCTCCTCCCAAAGCACTAGGATTACAGTGGACAGATCTTGCAGAAACCGTTTTTGTGTGAGGTTGCAACAGGCTTTGTGCAAGTTGAGGCTGTTGCAGAGATTTTTATTTTGTTCTCAGGCATGCAAGCACCAGAACCCTTTCTCACGCCCTCCCCCAGGCCTGTTTGTCAGGGTTTTCCTAACATCAGTGACTCCTTTTTTTGATTCTGACAACTTTCACAACTTCATTTCTTGTAGAAGGGAACTCTACATCTATAAGGGACAACCCCATTCCTAAGGGTATCTCCCAGTCAGAGGGAAGGGTGACTCTAAATCACAAGACTCTCATCAATGAAGAAGGCAGGGACATGAATCTGCGCCACACACCTTAGGTCTGTTTACATATTCCCTCATCGCCTCCCCATAACTGGCGTCTCTCATGCCCTTATTCTTTTGCTTCAGCTAAAAATGGCATTTAACCCCAAATTCTGGCCACCTCTTTGAGTTACTCACCCCAGTTTCTCTCATTTATACATGAGATGTACATGTTAATAAGCCACTTTTCTTCTGCTAATGTGTCTTTTGTTACAAGGGCCCCAGCACAGAACCTGGAGAGGTAGAAAGAAGGCTTTTTCTTCGGCTGCACAACATGAAGTTGGGGCTCAGGGAACAATACCCTAACGGATGGGGCTCAGGCGTACTGAGGGCTTTGAATTAAAGGACACGCAAGGCCTGGGAGGTTTCCTCAGAACCTGGGATGTCCTAACGTCCAGGGTTGCTCATTTCAAGTGCAGGGAAGAGCTGCCTCTCAAAGGTCCCTCATTTGACCCTGTAAAACTTCTTCCATACACACAAACACAAAAATGCAATTGTTTAGAAACCCTCTTTGTAGAAATTCAAATAACCAGGAAATATTAACTACAGGAGAAAAGACTACAAGTCATCAGCATACTAGGACCGGCTCTGCAACTGGTCTTCTGAGCCTTGAGCGAGGACCAGGGGACTCTATCGTCACAGAGTCACAGTGACCCTCTAACCCTCAGCTTCCCAGGGCTCGGAGGAAATTTGTCCCAGGACATTATCTGTTCTCTCTGCTCCCCCTAACAACTGCCCCAGCCCCCCGGCACCGCAGCTCAGCCTCCCACCTGTCTCTTCCCGAGTCTCTAGTCCTGCACGCCTCCTGCACGTGCCTGTCCTCCCATTCGTCTATTTTCACTTTATTTCCACAAACTCAAACCGTCAGAGGGGAAGGGAAAGATCCCCTTCAGTCCTGCCATGACAACTATTAATATGTTTTCTCTGTTATACCTGCTTTGTTGACTATTACAGAGCTTTTCAAATAGAGATTTGGGGTATCTCTAATGTCATTCAGGAGGGGGAGAGGGGTTCAATCTCAGCAACGTGTCATATGAAGCAGGAGCACAAGGCTCCTGTAGCCCCCTCCTGAAAGCCGTGGACCAGCAGCAGCGCCCTCCAGAGGTGGTCAGAACTGCAGGGTCCAGGCCTCACCCAGACCTCCTGGGCTGGAGCCCATCTTTGAACAAGAGCTCAGGTGCTCTGCAGGGACAATGGGGCTCATCTTTCAATCGACCCTAAATACTCATTTTTAAAAATCAACTCTGAAGAAGAATCTCTAAAGGGTTCTAATCCCATTTTTCTATGGAGGTGGTACCACACAAACCTGAAGTCAGATGCCTTCTTGACGTGTTTTTGGAACTGGACCTATCACCTGTGCTATTTAAATGTGACCAAAGTTTTCAAATCGAGTGCCACCTGGGAACTTGGTAGATACATTGTGGGGTGTTCCCAGATCAGAAACTCTAGGAGGGACCCAACAGTTGGCCCTTTCCTAAAGAAATACCTATCCCTCTGTGGTCGGAAGGCCTTGACAATAAGGCTCTCGTGAACATCACTGTGCAAACCTCCCCTTCTGTCCTGCAGGTGCACCTGCTGTTCATCAGCACCCTCCCCATTCCTTAGCTGCCTTCAGTATCTTCCTAAAGTCCAACCAGAAAAGATTAGTGTGAACATCATTTGGAACGGTGGAAAAGTCTGGAATCAGGCAACCCTAGATGCCAGCACCTTTCCCACTTGCTTCTGAGCTCCAGCTTCCGTTCGTGAACTGGGGAGAACTTATCTCACAGAACTGCATGAGGAATTACATGAAACCTGTTAAAAGTTCATTTGTAGGGCGGCTCCTGTGGCTCAGCGAGTAGGGCGCCGGCCCCATATACCGAAGGTGGCGGGTTCAAGCCCGGCCTCGGCCGAACTGCAAAACAAAACAAAAAAAAAATAGCCGGGCGCTATGGCGGGCGCCTGTAGTCCCAGCTACAAGGGAGGCTGAGGCAAGAGAATCGCTTAAGCCCAAGAGCTGGAGGTTGCTGTGAGCAGTGTGACGCCACGGCACTCTACCCAGGGCGATAAAGTGAGACTCTGTCTCTACAAAAAAAA
>CAUYON010128964.1:0-13538 GCA_963573935.1 Arctocebus calabarensis
GAGACTCACTTGAGCCCAGGAATTGGAGGTTGCTGTGAGCTGTGATGCCACTGCACTCTAACCAGGGTGACAGCTTGAGGCTCTGCTCAAAAAAAAAGGAAGAAAAAAGAAATACACAGCCTGAGCAAGAACACGAACCCATCTCTACAGAAGATAGTAAAAATTAGCTGGGCATGTGGCACAGGCCGGTAGTCCCAGCTAGCAGAAATACGAGGCTGGAGGATCCCCTGAGCCCAGGAGTTTGAGGCTACAGTGAGCTGTGATGATGCCACTGGATTCCAGGCCAGGCAAGAGAGCAAGACCGCATCTCAAAGAAAGAGAAGGAAGAGAAAGAGAGAGAGACGGAGAGATAGAGAGATAGAGAGGGAGGAAGGCAGGAAGCGAGGGAGGGAGGGAGGACATTTGTCGGTGGAGAGCCAGGACATGTGCCTACAGTCACCACTCCTCCAGAGACTGAGGCAGCAGGATCACTTGAGCCTAGGAATTTAAGTCCAGCCTGGACAACAGAGAGAGACCTATTTCAAAAAAAACCTCAAATAAAATGAAATGTTACGGAATGTAACTGAAATTCCTTTTCTCTAATCAATTTACCATCTAAAATATTCCATTATCAAGACTGAACCTCCCTTCTAGAAGAATCATGTGGAGAATTTCAGTAAAACAAGGAAAGCTTTAATCAATATACTGTACTAGAAGCACAGGCCGTATGTTCTGCGTACTTAAGGTAGTTTCTCTCTATTCAAATACTCCAGCAGCTAAAATTGAAGCCAAGCTGAATGAAAACACTTAATCTTAACCGTTTGCCCTTCTGATATTTCACTGAGTCAGTAAAAAATAAACATTCCTGTTTAAGGATCTCTGGAAAGTCAATGACAGATTTTGGTTTGTTTATTTTGGAAAACACCTAATCAGACATTTAGTGGAAAACCACATAAAAATTATAAACCTGGATTTAAAAGTAATATGATTAATATTTTAACATAAATATATCCTAATTGATATGACCAAATAACGACTACCTTCTCAAAGCTTTATATACAACTTACAAAACTATACATATTTTATAAAAACAACTACCATTAACCAAAATATTCTCAGAGCCCTCTTCTGGAATTTCCCTCAGTGGTTCTGCATATTCTCTTAAACAACTGATGTTAGGTTTTTGTAGATATTCTTGGCCAAACTGAGGAAATTCCCATCTATTCCTAGTTTATCAAGAGAGTTTATGATGAAAGAGCATTAAAACCTTATCAAACGCTGTATCTATTAATATCATCACACGATTTTTTGACTTTAGCTTGTTGATGTGATAGATTGCACGAACTGATTTGCAAATGTTAAACAGCTTTCCATACCTGGGACAGACCACACTTGGTTCTGATGTATAATTCCCTTCATACTGGCCACGTTTGTTACCATGCTATTATTCAGTTTCCCGCAATAGAGGAATATGGGGATAACAGTTATCTAGTTCATATAATTGTTGAGGATAACTAAATGAGTTAATAACCTGCAATGGATTAAAACAATGCCTAGCATAATACTCAAAATGTCAGATTATATTTGTAAATGGCTCAGCAATGATTTACATTAAAAGGCTGAAACTCTGCAATTCTTTCACTAAACAGCAGCATAAAGTACTGGTTGTTCACGGCATAAATAAAATGAAAATTTTAAGAGACAAAGAGAAAGAGTCAAGCTGGACTAGGAGACTGTCCGTCCTTCTTGGTGAGGTTTAACTCACATGCAGTGTCTTATCTCCTGCTAGGTCTGTTTTTATTTCATACTTCATTGTTTTAATCATAAATTTTACGAGGAGAAGGTCAACAATTCTGATATGGTTCTTGCTATGTTTGCATTTTTCTAACTAAATTATTTCTTCAATTAACTGGATGGATTTACTTGTTATTTTTGTTGTTTTAAGGTATTTATGATCTTTAACACAAATAGAGTATGAAACGGTGAAAAACAGTCTGAGGGGCGGACAGCAGAAAAGACCTCAATGAAGTCACCCACAAATCTGAGAGGTGACAATTAAGATTTAAGAAGTTTGTTGTTCAGACAGACAAGACACTTCTGGTCATATCAAGGTGACAAAAGCAAGGAGATACTTTATCTTTATCTGGTCCGGAGCAAATCTTGCCTTTTTTAACAAAAGTTTAAACATTCTGTATTTCTAAGCTTATAAACGCACTCTCTCAGAGTCAACAGCCCCATCTCGGGCAAGTCCTGTCTGTTGGAGACCTCCCTGGCTGCAGAGTCACTGGGGGAGGGGTGAATTTCAGCAAGCTGCTCCTGAAGGGTTGTTTGTTTTTCTTTTCTATTTTGTCCGAGATAGCTAGCAAGTTACTTTGTCGCTGACAGTAGGGTGCCTTACTATCATAGCTCACAGCAACATCAAACTCTTGGGCTCAAGGGATTCTCTTGCCTCAGAGACTGTTATGTTCATGGCATCAACATTTACCTCAACTGCTCTAAGTGAACACCTAGTTATCTCTGATTGTTCTGCTTCTCACAGAAACTACTAAGTAGCTGGGACTACAGGTGCCCACTACAAAGCCGGGGCTATTTTTACAGGCGCGGGTCTTGCTCTGGCTCAGGCTGGTCTTGAACCTGTGAGCTCAGACGACCGCCCACCTTGGCCTCCCACACTCCTTAAGTTTTAAAGTGCCAAGCCTCCAGCAGCAGGTTGTGTTGGTATCAGGATTCTTCGGAATCCACTTCTCTCCTGTTTCTGTTTTTTCTTTGTCTATCTTCGGTAATCATTTTTTAAATTTAATTTTTACTTACAACTCTACGTATAACTAATACTTGTATATTGGCTGTAAGCTTATAAAATCATTATTGCTAGCAGTGTAAGTACATCACTTCTCCATGTAATCTCCCTCTCCACTCTGCTCCTACTTGGTCATTCCCTGCTGTATGGCTGCAATGGTCTTCCTTCTCCTTTCTACACACAGAGCCCACAGTTGACGCAGAAGTTAAAGGGATCTTTCTGAAACAAAAATCAGGTGGACTTCATAAAGTCCAGACTAACACAGCCTGCCTATCTCCTCTCATCTACCTTGCTGTAGCAGGCCAGACCTTTTGCTTTAAGTTAAATACTTCAAGAAACAAAGAAGCCTGAAGGCCTTTGCAATTTCTGTTCTACCTGGAATATTTTTACTCTAAGCTCTTTCCCCTGATTTTTACCTGACTGGCTCCTTCCAAAATCCAGACCTCAACTCACTGCCTTGCTTCAGAGAGGCTTTCCCTAAGATTGCAGTCCCATTAGAGAGCCTGCTTCCTATTTTACCCTTTTGAAAGCACTTACCACCTGGTTTACTGTCTTTTTTGGATCGCATACCCAACTAGGATTGATTTTATTAACTTGAATAATTCATCACAAAAAATGATTTTTAATTTTTCATTAAGGAACATTTCAAACATATACAGCAGTAGAAAAAATAATGAAAAGAACCCCCACGTATCCATTACCACAATTTCAACAAATCGTTGTTATTGGCTTTAGATTAGAATTTTAATTTTCTTGTAAGAGGCTTAAAAATTCAGGTCTTAACATACTCATAGTTAATTTCAGATTATCTACATATGGATTAATCATGATAAATTGTATTTTTAGTTTTCCCAGGTATTATAAATCATCCACTCCTTTTTTTAACATAAATAAGGCTTTTAATTTATTCTCTCATATGTTAATGTTATTTATTTATATATTTATTTATTTTTTGAGACAAACTCTCACTCAGTTGCCCTGGGGTTAAGTGCCCTAGCATCACAGCTCACAGCAACCTCAAACTCTTGGGCTCTAGAGATTCTCCTGCCTCAGCCGGCTGAGCACCTGGGATTACAGGCACCACCACAATGCCTGGCTACATTTTAGAGACAGGGTCTCATTCTTGCTCAGAATGGTAACTAACTGCTGAGCCTCGGCCTCCCAGAGTTCTAGTATTACAGGCATGTGCCACCATACCTGGCCCCTCACATGTAACTTTTAACTCAGAACAAATAGGAAAGAAGACTCTTTCATTACAAATCTGAAAGCAAGTTTCATATAAAGATTATAAGGACATCAGTTCTGCTCAGGCTAGCACTAAAAGGTGACACGGATCCCATGGTGAAATTGGCAGCACAGGAAAAAAGAACAAAGAGTAGAAACAAGGACAGAGTTAGCAACTAACGCCTCAAATCAGAAATTCTGTACGACTTATCCTCTCTGTGCCTTGCTTTCTTCATCTGTAAAACAGAAATGACAGCAAGGACCTTTCTAGAACTGTTCTAAAGAAGAAATAAAGCACTGTACATAAAGGGCTTAGTTAGAATAGTGTCAGGCCTAGTAGGCACCCAAACATTATCCATTAGTAACATGGCTTGCTTATTCGGAAATACAAAATGCCTTTCCTCACTCACCATCATAATAATGATACAATATTCTAAAAGCCAGCTTGTAGTGTAAGTGATTCTAGTTTTATTATTGTTTCTAAAGTTAAATATAGGGCGGCGCCTGTGGCTCAGTGAGTAGGGCGCCGGCCCCATATACCGAGGGTGGCGGGTTCAAACCCAGCCCTGGCCAAACTGCAACAAAAAAATAGCTGGGCGTTGTGATAGGCGCCTGTAGTCCCAGCTACTCGGGAGGCTGAGGCAAGAGAATCACCATAGCCCAAGAGCTAGAGGTTGCTGTGAGCTGTGAAGCCATAGCACTCTAGGAGGGCAACAAAGTGAGACTGTGTCTTAAAAAAAAATAAAAAAAGGAAAGTTAAATATAATGTAACCCAAGACGACAAATAATAAGCTCTCGTATACTACAACTGAAGACACTAATAGTTAAGTAGACATAAAACTGAGAACACTAGACCAGGCACAGTGGTTCCCATCTGTAATCCTAACACCTGGGAGACCGAGGCAGAAGGATTGCTTGATTTCAGGGCCTCAAGACCAACCTGAGCAAAGTGAGACCCCGTCTCTATCAAAAACAGAAAAATGAGCCAGACGCAGTGGCCCAGGCCTCTAGTCCCAGCTACCAGGGAGGCTGAGGCAGGAGGATTGCTTAAACCCAGGAGTTTGGGGTCACTATGAGGTAAGCTGAGGCCACAGTACAGCTCTCCAGGTGACACAGTGAGACTCTGGCTCAAATTACAGAAAACAATTTAAAAGCTATCCTAATGTTGTAAGTCTCACATATAATGACTTCCCAACTGATGTATGGCAACAACTTTCCAACTAATCTCCCTACCTCTCTTCTCTCTCACCTGTAGTCCACTGCACACATCACTGCCCAATAGCTCGTCCTAGCAAAAGCCTGCTTGTTCTCCTCTACCCTGACACATTTTTAAGATCCTTCGTAATTCTGCTCCCCCAATTTCATCCATTAATATTATTTCCTTTTTTTTTTTTTGAGATAGAGCCTCAAGCTGTCACCCTGGATAGAGTGCCATGGCATCACAGCTCACAGCAACCTCCAATTCCTGGGCTCAAGTGAGTCTCCTGCCTCCTCCTCCCAAGTAGCTGGGACAACAGGCGCCCGCCACAATGCCCGGCTATTTTTTGGTTGCAGCCGTCATTGTTGTTTGGCGGGCCTGGGTTGGATTCGAACCCGCCAGCTCAGGTGTCCGTGGCTGGCGCCTTAGTCTGCTAAGCCACAGGCGCCGAGCCTAATATTATTTCCTAACATAAATCTTCTCCCTCAATCAAACCGTGAATTCTCACCTTTGTGTCGCTGCCCACTGTGCTCTCACAGCCTGAAATACGACCCTCCTCTTCGCGTGTCCACTCCTTATTGACTTGTAAGACCCAGTTCGAATCTCACACTCCCTTCACAGAACTTCCTGGAATGTGCAGTCCTTTAAGGGATCTCTCATGTCAAGAATATGACCTAACATTTTATTATGCACATTTAATATTTTCCATATTCAATTTTAATTCCATAGATATGAATTTCTCAAGGACAAAAATTACAGTTTGTCCAAATCCTGGCAGTGTTAAAGACAGAAAAGATAAATCAACTCAAATAGCTCACAAAGCACAGCATGGTGTCTAACAGGTAACATGTACTAACGAGGCAGTAAATGTATGCAGCTGTATTAGGACATCCAGATTATGGACTATCCTCTAGTCATTAAATATAACAAACAGCTGTTATGACTGTTTATAAGAAAAGTTATAAAGGCTATAAAGGTATTTGTAGAATGATCAAATTTCTAGATACACAAAGATATTTGTATTTATGTGCATGCCTAAAATTAACCATAAGAATTGTACTTGAGGCTCGGCACCTGTGGCTCAAAGGGGTAAGGCACCAGCCATGTACACCTGAGCTGGTGGGTTCGAATCCAGGCTGGCCCGCCAAACAAAACGGTGACGGCTGCAACCAAAAATGGGCCAGGCGTTGTGGCGGGCGCCTGTAGTCCCAGCTGCTTGGGAGGTAGAGGCAGGAGACTCGCTTGAGCCCAGGAATTGGAGGTTGCTGTGAGCTGTGATGCCACTGCACTCTACACAGGGTGACAGCTTGAGGCTCTGTCTCAAAAAAAAAAAGAATTGTATTCGAAATGACAAAGTACTACATTTTGCTGTGTATACTTGCTCCTATGTATAATGTGTATCTACTTTTTTGGCCTAAACTTTCAGGAAAAAAAATCTTTTAATTCAAATTTTCATTTATAGTTAGGTATTTTTTTATATTGCAAAGGAATTGTAGCATTTAACAAACTATGGGTAAAATAAATTTTATGTAACAAATGATTACAAAACACAACAACAGATACAAGAACATGTACTGATAACCAATTTACAATATTTATGCTTCACAGAAGGCCAAAAGCTCTTCATCATTGTCAATACTGGAAGTATCATCGTCACTCTCTCTGTTACCAGTGTCTTCTGAAGAGTCATTTTCCTCATCCTGTAAGTTTCATCATCCTCAGTTCCACCTACAGCACTGCTGATACTGCCTTTTGTACCCAATTTCTTTCTTTTTTTTTTTTTTTTTGAGACAGAGCCTCAAGCTGTCACCCTGGAGAGAGTGTTATTGCATCACAGCTCACAGCAACCACCAATTCCTGGGCTCAAACGAGTCTCCTGCCTCCGCCTCCCAAGTAGCTGGGACTGCAGGCGCCTGCCACAAAGCCCAGCCATTTTTTGGTTGCAAAATGTTTGGCGGGCCCAGGATGGATTCGAACCTGCCAGCTCAGGTGTATGTAGCTGGTGCCTTAGCCCGTTGAGCCACAGGAGCCGAGCCAGTACCCAATTTCTTGACACTGTTCCAATCTTAGGATCCATTCACAAACCTGGATAACGAATGCTTTCTGGTTTTTTTTTTTTTAATTTTATTTATTTATTTATTTAGAGACAGAGTCTCACTATGTTGCCCTCGGTAGAGTGCTGCGGTGTCACAGCTCATAGCAACCTCAAACACTTGGGCTTAAGCGATTCTCTTGCCTCAGCCTCCCAACTAGCTGGGACTACAGTCGCCGGCCACAACACTCAGCTATTTTTTTGTTGCAGTTGTCATTGTTGTTTAGCTGACCCAGGCTGGATTTGGAACCTTGCAATGTGGCTGGTACCATAACCATTGTGCTAACGGGCACCGAACCAATGGATGCGATTGTGCCCGTAGGTGTTAAATCAGCTGACTGTATCCTCGACCTCTACTCTTTCTTCATTAGGACCTTAAAGGGCTTGTTTACTGCCACAAGAAGAGGTTGCTGGTGGCAGGTCAGCCCACCATGTATCACAGCAAGTTGGGTTTTCAAGTCCACTGTGAGTACTTTTGTACTTTGGCGCAACATAGACTTTGAAGTGATCAAAACAAGCAAAGTTGTTTTTCTACGTAATCCTCTGGGTCTTCATGACCAGACTTTGTTAAACCAGACTTTCATGAGTTCTTCATTCATCCATCCTTTTAAATACACATAGACACTAATTCCATGATGGTAGCTTTTGTCCCATCTAAGAGAGAATTGTGTTTTCTCATGTCTGCTAGTTTTAACATGCACAGTTTATACTCGTTTGATGCCCACAGTGCTGTTGGAAGGTACATCAAATGTGAGAAGCACCTCATCCATAATGGCAATTTGGTATAGCTCAAAGTCTTTCAAAAACTGATAACATTAAAAATGAAATTCCAAAACCTGGGCTTGGCACCTGTGGCTCAACAGGCTAAGGCGCCAGCCACGTACACCTGAGCTGGTGGATTCGAATCCAGCCTGGGCCTGCCAAACAATGACAGCTGCAACCAAAAAATGGCCGGGCGTTCTGGCGGGCGCCTGTAGTCCCAGCTACTTGGGAGGCTGAGGCAGGAGAATCACTTGAGCCCAGGAGTTTTAGGTTGCTGTGAGATGTGATGCCACAGCACTCTATCCAGGGGGACAGCTTGAGGCTCTGTCTCAAAAAAAAAAAAAAAAAAAAGAAGAAGAAGAAGAAATTCCAAAACCTGATTATCATAGGATGCTGGAAGATTTGGGGCATGTCTTGTTAGTGCCCTCACACTCAAACCTACTCTCTTCATAAAGTTAAACCACCATTTAGGAGTCCCTGAGAAATCTTCAATGTTTCTTCCTATGCAATCTTTTTGTCTTCTTCTTGTATCATCTTGGTCAAAACCAAATCCCAGTTTGATGCTGCTCCAGAATCCAGGCCTTCACCTCCTGTCCACCCTCCGGACACTCTGGAGGTTTCCCTCCCGCCTTCTTCTGTCTTGGCCTCGGGTACCTCCACATCTGATAACACTCTGTCCGAGAAATTCAAAGTGTCTCTCAGCAGCTCTGCCATGCTCCTTTGCTTATTTTAATAACTGTTAGCTTAAAGCATGCAGAATACAAAAAACATTTGACAGTTTCCAAGGGATTTTCCAATAATTGCTAGACTGCTGTCCCTACTACGAGATAAACATTGCTCTTTGCAAGTTCAACAATACTGATTACATATTCAGAGTAGTATTTTGCATATGAATATCGCTGTTGCTTTTAAGACAGATGCATAAATAGAAGAACTAAAAACATTTATATAGACATGGAATTAGTACTACCCATGTATAACATGAACTCTTATTTTCCCCTCAAAAATTTGGACAAAGAAGTACATGATAACAAAATAGCAAAATATGACAAGTGCATAGTGAAATAACAATAGCAGGCTCGGCGCCTGTGGCTCAGCGGGCTAAGGCACCAGTCATGTACGCCTGTGGTCCCAGCTACTTGGGAGGAGGAGGCAAGAGACTCGCTTGAGCCCAGGAATTGGAGGTTGCTGTGAGCTGTGATGCCACAGCACTCTATCCAGGGTGACAGCTTGAGGCTCTGTCTCAAAAAAAAAAAAAAAGAAATAGCAATAGCAAAATATAACAAGTGCATAGTGAAAATGATGATTGTAAAACAAAAAATGTGATAATTAACATATACTTTTTTAAAAAGCTTAAAATGAAATAACATTCATGGTATAAAGTCAAGTTTAAAGGTAGCTAATGAAAATTTACATAGAATATAATCCCCAAGTATTAAACAAAAAAGAAGAAAATTTGCCAAATTTACAAACAATCACCCATGGCTAATCTTTGTACAATCTTGTCGTTGTTTTAAATTTTCTAAACATCTTTCTTAAAATATGGTTTGGAGGTCTCTCTCACCTCTGCTCCTTCAAGAGAAGGACTCACTTCTAATCTACTTTGGAAGTGCTCTAAACTTTGTCCTTGTTCTTCCTAAATAAAATTTCTCTTTGTTACACTGAAAAAAAAAAAATACAGTTTAGAGAAGCACTTGGATTCCTCTAAGATGGCTCGGTGCCTGTGGCTCAAGTGGCTAAGGCGCCAGCCACATACACCTGAGCTGGCAGGTTCGAATCCAGCCCAGACCCGCCAAACAACAACGATGGCTGCAACCAAAAAATAGCCAGGTGTTGTGTAGTCCCAGTTATTTGGCAGGAGAATCGCCTGAGCCCAGGAGTTAGAGGTTGCTGTGAGCTATGATGCCAGAACACTCTACCTAGGGCAACAGCTTGAGGCTCTGTCTCAAAAAGAAAAAAAAAAGAAGAGAATTCCTATAAGATATTAGTTGGAAGGAGGGAGATAAGAAGGAAAAAAAATTTGTAGAAGTTAGACAAACAATACATAAGAAAAGATTCAAAAGCAATGCCCATCCAGTAACACCTGTATTATAAAGTAAACAGGAAGAATCCAAGAATAGAATAAACATCTACTCCATATAAAGTGCAGAACAAAGTCCAAACTCAAGGATAATCTTAAGCCATAAACTTCTCCGTGATTACACTCAGCCTAATCTCTGGAAATTTAGCATCAGTAGATTTCCCCACTTCTTCTCCATCCTGCTCCCCACCCCTAAAAAGTCATTATTAAATTTCTTCATTATACAATTTTTTTTACAATCAAAAGAAATCACTTGGTACAACTTTGTCTAGATTCTATCCTTTAGTTTCTTTTTAACCCATGTGGAAATTTGGATGTACACTATTACACGCATATTATTTTTACAGTATTTTGTGTTGTTTACCACTCTTGAACAAGTGATTTGTTTTAGTGATCTCTAAATCAGCAGGCAAAACTGTGCTCTTCCCGGAGCAGTAAGAGTTATTGTACAAACAGGTACAGACAAAGGAAGGAAATGCCCAGCCAACAGTACTAACAACAGACTAAGAACAGTACAGTCTGAATTCCTCGGCCTGGCGTCTGAATCTACCCCAGCTGGTCCACATCGTTCCTCCATTTACTCCCCACCACGAATTCTCTGCACAGCAGAGTTTCCTCTGTTAGAACATACCCTGCTCACTTCCAACACTGATAACCAACATGTGGGCGCCGGCACACAAACAGATCTGGAGGCAAAGCCAAGTCATGCCAGCATTGGCCTTGGGCAAGTCACAGCTTCTTTGAGGTTTGACTTCCTCCTATTGTAAAATGATGATTATAAAAAACTTACCTGGTGAGTTAATGTGAGGATTAAAAGTAACTGATGGAAAAACCCCTGCACAGTGCTGGGAATAAAGCAGGCCTACAATATGATGCTGTTGCGTCCCAGCTCCTGCCTTCACACACCTCACTTGCTCTACCTGGAATGCTACTCTTTCCCCTCTCCACTGGAAACACTTCTTACCAATTAAGACCTAAAGCAAAACGCCAGTTCATCTTACATAAGGCCTTCCTTGACTCCCTTACTTAATGGCTCCCTTTTCTGCAATAGTTCAGTACTTTGTTCTTTTCTCCATCACACTTCTTATATTAAATTGTAATTATTTCTTCTCTTTTTCCCTGACAGAAGACTGAAGTTCCTTAAAAACCTGGTGAGTATCTTTGCATCACCTACACAGCAGGGGGAGCACACGGAGCAGGCACTCCGAGGGTTCTGAATACACCGACTAGAAAACAGCCTAACAACGCGCTCAGCATACAGGGGAGGAGTGATGAGGACAAATGCTGCAGAGAAGCTCAGAAGAAGAAATTAAAAGGGAGCCATTTGTCTCATTTGGCCATTGGAAGGCAGGAGTGACTACAGAGAGATGAATTTCAACTAAGTAGTAGAACTGAGCAATGGCAGGGCAGTCAGAAATTTAGTAATTACAGGGGAAAGCAAGCTGAGGGTAAAGCGTCTCTACTTGTCAAGATAAACCTAGAAGCTGAGCACCTAAGAAAGAATAATATCCTTGGAGGTGAGGGGAGTGGGACCGATAATGCCAGACACACAGGTAAGAAGGTTGAGGTTAAAATGCAACTTAAGTTTTAAGTTTGTAAAAGCAGTCTGAGAAGACGTAGGGTTGTTTTTTTTATGGACTAGAATGTCCCTAAAGACTTTTCCAGCTCAAAACATCCAGTTATGTAATTTTCAATACCAATGAATACCTCCAAAACGCACCCCTTTCTTTTCTACCACCACTGCCCTGGCAACCACTGTCAGATACTCAGATCGGTATCCCACTTCTCTGCTCTCTACCCGTGTCTGTCATTAGACTGATCTTCCCAACCACTGTTCTACACATTTTTATAACATTTTTCATATTTCACACAAATGGGGATATAGACAGATTTATATAGTTATACATATATACACTATGACACGTTCAAAAAATATGGATTTGTTCCAATTTAACTGGTATGTTAAAGTTAAGTAAGTTGAGCAAAACACTGATTACGTCTTTGCTTACATGCAAATGCAAGAAACACTCGGTAAGCACAGAAAACTGCAACCCAGCCACCCAGAAGTACATGTACACACACTCGACATCTTCCAGCCACCCCTTTTTGCTGTCTGTGTTGTGAGCCACACCATCCACGTCTGCTGTAACACTTATATTATTAACCCTCCTTCTGCTATTTCACAGTAAGTCACAAAGCTGCAATCCTCTGACATCCACTTTTTAAAAGAAACCTCAGGTCTTTTTCAAGGTCATATTCTATTTATTGTAGTATATATGCACTTCCTAAAACATTTAAACTGCTAGTCTTCATTAAGTTCCTATCTTTTTATATACCAATGACAAAGTTTTTGAGAGTCATGTTCCCATCACTCCATTTTCACATATGCCCTCAAGTTTTTACTGTGTGGTATTGAGTTTTAGGAACTTAGTACTGAGCTGTAGCATATGTGCATTTATAATCACGGTAGCTCTGACCACCAATTTCAGTGAAACAAACAGTTATAGAGGTTAAAAAAAAAAAAAAAAATCTAGTCACTCTTCACAATTACCTGAAGGTTCTAGTACCTGAGAGACTCTTTATAATGACCCAACCACTGAAACATGATATATGAAAAGAAATAAACAACTGTTTATCCAAGACAACCTATTCATCTGCTAATTCTAAACCCATATGATACTGCAGAAAAGCAGTAGGGTCCTTTCCCAATGAAGTCATGCTTATGGATTTTAGCATCAAATAGCACAAGGCACATCCATCCCTATTTTTCAAGTTAAGAATGAATAATCATAAAAATACTCATGAAGAATAGTTAAATATACTCACAATTCTGTGTTTACAGTGTGGTCACATTTGTTCAATTAATACAATCTTACTTTTTACTCATATTCCTCAAGCACCATCCTCTGAGTATCAATTCTATTCTTCGTAACTGAGATTTACTTTCCTTTTAAATACCACTAAAAATATCCGGGGAAAAACTTCAAAAATAAAAACCAACTCATACTTTATATAACCTGCAAATTCTCTAAGCAATGTTAAGCAGTTTGCATATATGCTGATAAAGCTTAGTCTCAATTATTTTTCAGTTAATTTTATTATAAAACACCTCCTTGAAGACTGTATTTTATTATTTTTAATTATCGTACTTAGTGGCTCGGCGCCTGTGGCTCAACGGGCTAAGGCGCCAGCCACATACACCTGAGCTCACGCCAAACAACAATGGTGGCTGCAACCAAAAAATGGCCGGGCATTGTGGCGGATGCCTGTAGTCCCAGCTACTTGGGAGGCAGAGGCAGGAGACTTGCTTGAGCCCAGGAGTTGGAGGTTGCTGTGAGCTGTGATGCCACAGCACTCTACCCAGGGTGACAGCTTGAGGCTCTGTCTCAAAAAAATAAATAAATAA
>CAUYON010128965.1:0-12038 GCA_963573935.1 Arctocebus calabarensis
CGCCTGTAGTCCCAGCTACCCGGGAGGCTGAGGCAAGAGAATCGCTTAAGCCCAAGAGCTGGAGGTTGCTGTGAGCAGTGTGACGCCACGGCACTCTACCCAGGGCGATAAAGTGAGACTCTGTCTCTACAAAAAAAAAAAAAAAAATTGAAGTTTCTTTTCTTCAAAACCAATCTATGAGATAACAGAGCGAACATAAGAAGATTTTGATAACTAGATGAATAGATTACTTTAGGAGAACTTGAACAACAATCTTGCTGAGAAAAGAGGAAAAAAATGGCACAGGATTGAAGTCAGTGATGTAAGAAAATCTTCTGGGTTATGAAGACAAGATTTATCTCAACTTACAACTTGCCTAGAATAAGCCTTTTTCATATCATTTTTTTCTTAGCTTCTAGATTTTAAACATCACTACCAAAAGAAAAGCATCAATAAAGCCTGAAGTATCTTCATATTCATCCTACAAATAAATGCTTCAATTTTTGTTTACAGAAAAATCACAGCATATATAACACAGACATCATCTGTAAGGAGAGTCATTGATATACTCAACACTTTGCAAGTTAAGAAAAATACCTCTGGGAAAAATCATAGGCTTCTTGAGGTGTACACATCACTTGCAAAGTAAAAAGACAGGAAGGAATAAATCTTTCATTAATAATTACTGACAGCTCAAAAATATCCTATATTGTCACATTAGATCAGTGGTCTCAACTTTCCTTACACCGCAGTCTTTTTAATACAGTTCCTGTGGGTCACGACCCACGGGTTGGGAACCACTGCATCAGATCCATCAGTCCAATAAACTGAAACATGATGTGTGAGGCTAAGAAATAGTGTATTTCTTCAACTAAGGAAAGATTTCTTTTTTCTTTTCTTTTGAGTCTCTGTGAAGTGCAACAGGAGAAGCCCAAGTTGCATTGTAGTGAGTACATAGATCTGTCTTCTTTCAAAGGTCAACTTCACGTTAACTAAACTAGGATTTCTAACTAGTCTAATATCAGTTAATAAATATGCTTCAGTATTGAGCAAGGTTAGTAATATGTTCATCAAGCAAAGTAATTACATTTTGTTCTACTAAATATGTTAGTTAATACATTGCTATAACGTCATTAATTCTTAGCATCACTGTTTGATATTTATACTCACATTTTATAAGATGTTTTTAAAGAAATACATTTTAGAATACATTTAATGTGGCACTTTAAAGTAAGTCCTTTACCTTTTTTCCATGCCATGCATGGTTCCACACACATGATCATATGCTAATAAATTTGCATACATTTATTGAATTACACACCAATGTCTCACATGTTCTGTTTTTTTTTTTTTTTTTTTTTCAGTTATTGGCTGGGGTTGGGTTTGAACCCACCATCTCTAGCATACGGGCCAGCGCCCTACTCCATTGAATCACAGGCGCCGCCCAGTCTCACATGTTCTTCTTGAGTGAAGGAAGTTCTTATATTGATGAAAATGTATTAATAGCTTTGATCTTTTGAAGCATTGTGTTTTTGTTTATATAGTACTTTGATATTTAACATATATATTTCAAATATTGAATTTTTTAGGTGAAAAGATATTGTATGCTTTTTAAAACATAGGTTTATAGAAGTACAATTGACATAAAATATAGTGAAGAGATTTAAAAAGTGTAATTTAATACATTTTAATGTATGTATACAACTGTGAAACCATGAAAAAGTTAAATTTTTATGAACTTGATGAGTTTTATTTTCATGTAAATTTAGTACATTATGGTGACTCCTTATCCATAATATACTACTAGCAATTCCTCAATGATTTCATAAGAAAATTATTATTTTCATGTATTTTATTTCCTTTGATACTTTGTGGATTACTCAATGATAACTCAGACTAACCTTCATGAAACTTTTCTGCTGTACTATTCAGAAGAGAGTTTTTTTCTTTTTGAATAGCCATTACTCTGTTTTATGGCCCACTGAATACATCATCTCCACCAAACTCGAAAAATTAATATACTCTTAAGAGATCATAAGCTTTCTGGGGCAAAGCAGGAGTCTGATCTATCTTTTTATTGATTATAAGATCCAACATAGGTTGTATATTCAATTGAATACAATGTATCAATACATTGATGAAAGAAGATTTGCAGTCCTACATTTTCTAGAACATTCTTCATTTGAAGATTGTATTAACCATCCAGACAAGAGCCTCTATAAAGAAGAAAAGAAGGCAGGAAAAAAAGAAGAAAGGAAGAGAGAAAAGAAGGATGGATGGTAGGAAAGGAAGGAAGAAAAGAATCATCATAAAAGTCAATAGCTTTATTTACTTATAAAGATTACGGAGCAATATTAAAATTCCTATATTTAAGAATATCTTAGGAGTATAGACTAATATTGTCACTTTCAAATGTTATTAAGTCTTATAAAACACAAATTACTAGACATTTTGATATATCGAACTTTAATTGTATAATTCATCTAAAAGCTACATAAAAAATATGAAAATGGCGTTTATTTTTAAAATTTACACAATGAAGTGTAATTGATTTACATTTAAGGGTGTTAATGTTTTTCAGAAAGACTATATTTAGTTATAAATCTAAGATGTTTATTTTTCCTAGAAAGCAAGCTTTTTCTTCCTTTATACACTTGGATCCAAAAGAATAGTCTAAGCAATCTTGGACTGAACCATAAACTCCATTAAGATGTATCTTGTGTCTAGAGACTTTAGAAAAATGTTAGCTAATGTATAATGTGTCTATGTTTACATCCTGTATGTAACTTTCTCTTATTTCTTTCATTTGATTTTTAAACTTTTTTATTCTTTCCTCCTAATAAAGTTCACAGTGAACTTGGCAAGTGTAGATAGGTAGAGACATTAGAAATATGAATTCTTAGCAGTACAAGACATTAATGGCTGAAAAGAAGGATTGATACAATTATAAAGGATGAGCAAACAAGTAGGATATAAAATTAACCTTTATATATAAAAATTGACAGTAGGAGTGGATATTTAAAATGGAAAATTATTTAGAGATATAAAGTCATGGATATGATGCACATAAAATGTTCTTTTATCTTCCCAGACTCTATGCTATTCTCCATAAAAAGTTCAAGCTCAGATTGTAAATACTAGTTAACGACTTCCATGATTTTCTTATTTTTCTTATTCACAAAAAGAAAATTCCTGCACTTTTCTTTACACACTGTGTATCCACTCTTGAAACACAAAACAAGCATTAAAACAATAGAAACAAAAGCCAAAAATAATGAACCCTGAGAAAACTATCAAACAAATTAGAGTTCTCTACAGTTAGATGTGACAAGTAAGCATTGCTTTTGTTTCTAAGACCTTACTAAATCAAAACAATGAACCCTGTGGTGTGGGATAATTGTGTCTGATCAGCTGCTGGGAGCGTTATTTATGATTGTGTATAAAGCATGCTGTCACAGTGGCAGGCTGCCTAGGACCTCAGTGGGAATTTTGGAGCAACCTTCTTCACGTGCCTTCTTTATGATACATGTACACACAATTTTTACAGAAGTAAAAAAAAGTATGTCAGTACTGTTGTCACAAACTAGCTCCTTTTTTCAAAGACTTGATTAATTCAAAAGAGAAATATGAGAAACATACAGAATTTATTATAAAAAAATTATACACATCCTCTTTATCTTAACAAAGAATCTCTGTTCAACTGGTCTTTTGCATCTAAACTTGTATTTACATAAAGAAAATTCAGGCCAATAGAGATATTTATGCAGAAAATCTCTAGAAAGACTCATATCACTAAAATTGGTTTAATACTCATAGGGTTTTATATAAATTAACTGATAAAAAATATCTTTATAAATCTCAAATAAACTCAGCAGTAAGATAGATGGAGCTGTTGTTTCTATTTTACAAAATTGTAAATCATGATGATGCAATGGTATTCTTTTGGATGAAAGTTATTTCAAATACGAATTGCATATTTTTATAGATGCTATGGGTAATCTAAAATAAAAGAACAATAACTGTCTTCTGTAGAAATCAAATGTAAGGAGATAAATGATATTGTAGTGATTTATTCATGTCATCTTACTTATAGGATTTAGCTATCTAATCATTTTAGGCATCACCTAATAGATTTTCTTCTTCAGGAGCAAAAGAGTAGGAAGAAAAAAAGAATGAATAAATGAACTACTTTTTTTTTTCTGTTTTTTTGTTGTTGTTGTTTTTGTTTTGTTTTTATTTGTTTTTTGAGACAGAGTCTCAGTATGTCGCCCTGGGTAGAGTGCCGCAGCATCATAGCTCACAGCAACCTCAAACTCTTGGACTTAAATTATTCTCTTGCCTCAGCCTCTCAAGTAGCTGAGAATGCAGGCACCCACCGCAACATGCGGCTATTTTTTGTTGCAGTTGTCAGTGTTGTTTAGCTGTTCAATAATTTACTAATTTTATAATCACCCCGTACACAGGTCATTAAAAATAAATTGGAGATCTATGGTAATAATATGAAATACAGAGATTGTAATACCCAAAAAGCAAAAGTAGGGAAGGAAATTTGGGGGAAAGGAAGGACAGCAGAGATAGAGTCTAAGGTAAGATGTTGATGACTTTATCACAAAGTAGATAAACAACTTCAAGCCCACATGAAAGAAAAAATACAAGTCCTGATTTCCTAATTTACCATCAAATCACCAGAGAAATTAGTTTTATTTTAATCTACTGTGCTCATTTGTTTTTTGTAAGTGAAGCTTTATCCAATTATCAGCTACAGGGTTATAAATGAGAGTTGACTGGATTTTAATACAAGAGATAAATAAATTTCCAGAATTTTTAAGGTACTGCTATTCTGAGTCTTCCTCCTTTCCCCTCTCCCTTGCTGTCCTATACTTGAGTATTTTGTTTGCTTGTTTATTTTTGGCTGGGGCTGGGTTTGAACCCGCCACCTCTGGCATATGGGACTGGTGCCCTACTCACTGAGCCACAGACACTGCACTATACTTGAGTATTTTATATTAACATGTAAATCATAAAATCATACAGACCAACTGTTATGATTATTTTTCATTAGTACCAAGTCATGAATGTTATGCCATGCAAAGAAACATTGCCATATGTCCTATACATATTTTTATTTCTAATACCCCACCAATTGTTCAAATTCTCCCATTATTTATTAACGTTTACATTTTGACTTAAACATCCTTATGTGTTTGCTTTTTTCTCTTACATTGTCAGCTTGTCTTTCTTTATTCTTATTGGTAGAAGGAATATATCTCTGTCTATTTTGGGTCCATCTGAAATATACACCAACTTCTCATTCATTTCTATCATCCCACTGTTATCCCTCAAGTTCACTTCCAACATGTTCTTATTCTGTTGATAGTTACACATGGGGGTGAAATAACTTTTACATGGATATTTTTTGACATGGTTGCTTTGCATTAGTATATAATGTTAACAGATTATTTTTCTCTAGTAAGTTATTCACATATTTATTTTGTTGACTATTATTTTTTCCCTTTTTGTTTTTGGTAGGAAGGATGCAACATCAACATATCTAAAGGTGATTTTGTCTGGATCTCTTGCCTAGAGTAGGGAAGGTATTGTATTTTCTTTCTTATTTAAAGTATAGTCAGATCTGAATCCGAACAGTTCCTTTTAAAATTGCTCAGACCTTGAGGAAAGCACTCCCCTCTGTCCAACTCTAAATGAGGGGGATAAATTGTACCATGTCTGTCGTATCTAAACTTTGGAGGACAACTTTGGCAGAGGCAGATTTACCATGATGGAACTTGTCTCAGAGCCCTAACACTAGTATGAAAAATTCAAATTTCCTTTCAAATTCTCCAAGATGCTCTGGGTATATATGCACTTAAATATGCTATTTAAGAAATTTTAAATATTTCCAGTTACAATTGGTTAAATATGCTTATTTTCTTGTTTTTTCTTCTCGGACTTTCCTTCCATCACATGTCTCCTTTCTATTAGATCATCTGGATGAAACTGCTGGAAATATATGGATTTAGTATGAGTAAAGTGTATCATATATACATTCAGTTTAGTTATAGTAAGCTATATTTGACAACCTTTTGTAAAATCTCTGTATAGTTAAATTATTGTAAGCCATCACAGTGTAAGAAAATCTAGAAATAATTTTTTCTGTCCCCTGTGCCAAGCCCTCCAGAATGGTGACATATAGACAGTAACAAGAAAATGACTGATGGCTGTTACCAATGTAAAGTGTTTGCAACTTAATTGCTTGTAAAAAATAAATGAAAATAACCTGAATTTTTAGCTAATATATGAAAAAAACTTTTCCCCAAATTGACATCAGTTCTCAATATTTACATAACTTTAATCAATAATGTGTTGACATGTGATTTTTTAAAAAATCATTAAAAACAGGAATTAAAATTTTGGCCCACTAGTCTAGTGAAAATAGCAACTATTCGATATTACCTATAGACTAAACATTGTAAATTCATTATTTGTTAAGAGGTGATAAAAGAGTATACAGTCATAATATGTAGGTGTGTTGTAGTAAGTGTGTTGTCTATGTGTTATCTTTCTGGGTCTGATGATATTTATGATACAATCAGCTTTTTGAAAATTAATAGGTTGCTGTGATTTTAAATCTTTCATTTTAAACGCCTATTCTTACCTAATGACCATGAAGGTAGAGATGAGAGTTATGCTGCCACAATCCCAAGAATGCCAAGCTTTGCTGGCAACCACCACGACCTCATAAAGAGTCATGACACATTCTCCTTCGGAACTCCCAAGATGGAAACACTACTAACACTTTAATTTCTTTCTTCCAGACTCTAGAATTGTTACAGAATAAATTTCTCTGGTTTCAGCCTTCAAGCTGATGCTATAAGTCCTGATTTATAATGATTTGATTGATTTATGGTTGTTCAAAGTTTTTCACTTTACCGTGGTGCAAAAGTGGTACACATTGTTTATACTCCTTGATTTTTGATGGAGTTACATCAGATCATAAATCAAGAAGCATCTGTACTTTGTTATGGTCACCCTTGAGAACTGACAGTCATTCCGAGTTCCTTCAGTTTGTACAGATCCTCAGACTCGTCTTCAGTTATCCCTGTGACTGGGCAGTCCTCACTATCCTCTTCCAGAGGACAATATGTCCCTTCCACATGGTCCACCTATGAAGGAATGCTCAGAAGGGGCTTGTGCATGCACTGAGGTTCTACCAAATTGCCACTTCCCAGAATAAAAGCTAAGCTATTCAGAACAATAATTCTAGTCTTCACTCTGAGACAGCAAGGTGAGATGGTCCCTAAAGTTGGAGATCAGCTTGAACAATAAGGAGACCCCATCTCTTTTAAAAATACAAAACTTAGTTGGATATGGTGGTGCAAAGCTGTACACCCAAGCTACTCTGGAGGGTGAGGCAGGGGGATGCTTGACTCCAGAGTGTGAGATTGCTATGAGCGAGGCTGATTCCATGTTGCTCTACCCACGGCAACAGAATAAGTCTCTGTTTCTAAATAAATAAATAAATAAATAAAAGAACAACAACAAAAACAAACACACAAAAGAAATTCTGCTCTTGTTGGTCTTCTCAGATTAGATGGAGAATCAGTAATACATATATAAGCAGCCTTATTCTCTTACTTTCTCTTCCTCTCCAATCCACAATTTCAGCAAGTTCATTGAAAAATCTTGCATATTAACCTGTTTTTATATAATAGACTCTATTATTAAAGAAAAAGATAAGGAACAGAAACAAAAACTGAAAAAAAGCTCAACTAGTTTCTCAGAATCAATTTTTTAAGCCAATCCTAAAATAAAAATGATCTTTTTTTATAATATCAAAATCATCTAAATGAATTAAATAAAGACTCCTGGTAAACTTTTTTGATAACCATCTTAAAATGTTATATCTGTTAACAATATTTAAACTTCACTTTTGGTGCCAATAATGAATATATACTAAATTATTTGTCATTGTAAAATATTTTGTGAAAAAATTATGTCTGGTAAATATAAATTATAACCTAGCTTATTAAAGTGTCACAGGAAAAAAAATAAAGTGTCACAGAAAAGATCTTTAATGCTAGAATTACAAGGAATATCTTTCCCTTCACAGCAATGTTTAAGTCATTCTTGAAAATGATATTTAACAAAATTAATTTTGATTCATGTTATTGAAGAAAATAATTATAATAAAAAATTTTGCAGAGTTTTAGAAATGACTATATATTTTAATTCATGTGCTTTATACCAGTTAGAAACCTTTATTGTAAAGTTGACTGCAACTCTAGGAAAACACCAATAGTGTCTATTAAACACACACTTTAATACATTTTACAATGAATTTTGAATAGGCTATCTTAAGAAACTGTCTATAACATATAATTACCATGTTTCACTATTCCTAATATAAAATATTTTTTATTCTCTTAGCAAAGGATAAAAACACAAATTTTTAAGTCTATATGAACATCATTTGCAACTTGGCTAAAAAAAGCTCTGTGCCTTGGGATACCCATTCAGCTTTCTTAAAGAAATAAGAGTCTGGGGCATCCTGACTTAGAGGACAAATGGAATATAATGCAATTTTGATTAAAAAATAAAAATAAACTTTCTATAGAAAAAGCACTCAACAAAGGCAATGAAAGTATACCTAGATTATGGGATTCTAGTTTTTTACTCAAGGGTGTCTTTTAAACTAATGTTTTCTTTCCCCTTTGAGTCAATTCAATCCTGTGTATCTCAGGAGGAATTAATAGCAGTTAATTGATCTTCGCAGAGCCTCTTCTGTGCTGAAAGCCTGGTGCAATGGATTGGGGCTCACAGTTATAACTAAGCTTTTACTGTTGCTTTCTTCCATGCGGGTAATCTAGCCACCTTTTTCTTTTCAATATCAACTTGATAAAGGAGAATCAACACACTAAATAATACTACTGACTGCATTTGGAAATAAAATTGAGACTCAAGTGTTTTAAATATGTTTTTCTTTTCTACAATGATTCACTAAAGCATATATAGGAGATACTTTTATATTCAAAATAAAAAGACCTTTTAAAAAACCATTCAACATGCTGAGTCAGTGTCCCTTTTGTTGATGGGAATCAGTTAAAAAAATGCAATTGATCTGATAAAGAAATGATTCTAAACTGTCTAGAAATAGCCTTCCAACATGTTTCTCAAAGAAAAAAAATCTACATTTATATTAGGATTTCTTATTTAGCATTTTTACTTCTATATAATCTCAGTTCATATTGAAGTTCAAACCCTTTACACTGACATGTTACGGTATTGGACAAGTGGTATTATAATTCTGTGTAAATTTTACATAAGAAATAGAAATTACTCGAACAATGGACGTTTCCTTTAATTTTTATAGTTAAATTTGATTACTTCATTCAAGCTTAAAAATTATCTTGAAGTCTACTCCTTAAAATTTCTGTGCAAGTCATGAGCAGGGCAGACCATAGGTAATTTTTTTTTAATAGTGTATATTTAGCTATAGACTTTTCCAATTGTAACCATTAGATTTTAGTATTGACTTGTGGCAGTAAGACAATACAAGAAAGCTAAATAATTTGTTTTGTAAGACATAGATAAATCACCTAGACCTATATAGTGAGGATATATACATACACACACACAAATATACATATACATAACGCTCTCTGTTTACTTCTACTGGAAGCATCAGCAACAATTTCATCTCATATTTACTTACAATTTATTTTATGAAGCCATAAAATTTATTTGATTTATCATGAAATCTTCCAGGTTCTCTCTGTTCAAGTGAAGATCATTGAAGTAGACAAGAAAATTCACAAACAGCATCTCTAGGGTCTCTATGGAACTTTCCCCCATCTATAATATTACCACTTAAAATATATGGGTTGCTCTCTGTGGAGAGACCTCTTCAAGAAGATCAAAAAAAATCATCCGGGTTCCCATGCAGATCACCACAGATTGGTATCTGTCTCGAGGAGACGTTTTTATGTTAGTGAAATTTGACATCTGCTTCAAGATTTTCTTGGTTTCAGATAGCTCTTCTAGGATATAATGAGTATTTGTTGTTGCTTCAAGGCCTCAAGAAGTAAATCAATGTCAATGAAAGTGAGAATAAATTGCAGCCCAGGACCCAAACAGGAGTCTGGGACATCCATCAACTCCACACGGCCCTTTCCTGTCTATCCTTGATGCCCTACGGACTTGCAACATTGCAACAAGTTCACAAGCTGATTCTGGATCTTCTTCATCTGTATGTGCATAGTTTTTCAACATGAAGGAAAGGAAGTTAGAAAGCTGCATTTGACCTCCTTCTTCACTGTAATCGATGACCTGGAAGGTGGTGAGGGCCTTCAGCTGAGCCCTGTAACCTCCATACCAGTTCTGGGTGATCAACAAGGCTTTTGGAAGTTTCTCAGATTTCTTGTCTTTCATCATAGAACTGCCACATCTTACTTTCTAAATTGCATATGTGTGCATAAATTTAACTTCTGATTCAAAGACAAAGTGTGGGAAGTCTCTCTCTTCATGCGATGAGGATCCACTCTTTGCTGATCCTCTTTAGTCATGGACACACTGGGTGCCTGAAGGTGTCTGCTGGTGCATCAGACACGGGTGTAATCAGGAGGCAAGTTGGTCTGGAGCTGGGTTCTCCAAAGTGTGCTTATTGAAGTATTGTTCATCTCAGTTGATTCGAAAGAAATAAAGACAAGAAAACCCTTCTATAAAAGATAATGCTGAAGTCCTTCCCTCTATGGCTTTATCTGTTCCACACAAGTACAAAGAAAATAGACTCCCAGATTTTCACTTTGCTGGCTGCTGAATTAGCCTGATTTATAGTCTCAGGACTCTTACTTGAAGAAGATCCTTCAGCCTCATCTAGAATCTTTCAGAGGCAATTTTTAGAATGATTCTTTAATTGGTTGCCTTGGAAAACCCACAATATGAGATGCAGATATGATAGTACATTTGGAATTTTTCAAACCAGATTAATTTGAAACTGGTTTTGTTAATTCAGTTTGGGTTGGATCTTCTGTCACATACAACCACAAGTTTCCTTCAGATACTTGGCTGAGAAGAGTGACCTTCATACAATCAGTATCACAACTCCATCCTACCAGCCTCCATTGATGATTCCAGGGGAAAGGACTGCCAGGGCCTGCAGATCAAGTCCAGCTGGGAGCTGAAAGATGCTTCTCCATGATTCTAAATCAGTTTTCCAGCTTGAAGATGAGGAGCAATCCTAGAGTGATAAACTTCCACTTAGAAGCTCCACGAAGCTCCCAGGAGCTGTACTTGGGCAGGTACACCTCTGTCCTCCAAGTATCATCCACGCCGTGGCAGAGAAAGAGTTTGAGGACAGGTGATTAGGGAAGTGGATCTCCTCTCACAGGGTGACAGGGGCCGTGGCCTAAATCTGATCACAGGATTAGCCTCAGGGTGGTGGGCAGGCCAGGCAGGACATCCAAACACAGGAGCAGGAGGCCAGTTTGGCTGTGAATTACACCTAAACACAGTTTCTTTCAAAAACAGGTATCCCAGGGAAATGATCTTTTCTTTTTTTTTTTAAACATGATTTTTCCTTCATTTATTTTATTACAAAATGTTAATTAAGAGGGTACATGTATTTTGTTACATGGATATCTTTATAGCATTTAAGTTGGGGCTTTTGGCACACACATCATAAGAATAGTGTTCATGGCACCCAATAGGTAAGATTTTTTTTTTTAATTGTTGGGGATTCATTGAGGGTACAAGAAACCATGTTACACTGGCTGCATTTGTTGGGTAAAGTCCCTCTTACAATCGTGTTTTGCCCCCAAAAGGTGTGGCACACACCAAGACCCCACCCCCTCACTCCTTCCCTCTCTCTGCTCTTCCTTTCCCCACCCCTCCCTCATTCTCTCTCTCTGCTCTCCCCTTCCTTCACCCCCACCATGTCAATAATTGTCATTAATTGTCCTCATATCAATCTTGAGTACATTGGATTCATGCTTCTCCATTCTTGAGATGCTTTACTAAGAATAATGTGTTCCACTTCCATCCAGGTTAATACAAAGGCTGTA
>CAUYON010128967.1:0-10555 GCA_963573935.1 Arctocebus calabarensis
TCTATTTTTAGATCTCTAAGTATTCTCCAAATATCTTTCCAAAAGGAATGTACTAGTTTGCATTCCCACCAACAGTGTAGAAGTGTTCCCCTTTCTCCACATCCATGCCAACATCTCTGGTTTTGGGATTTTGTTATGTGGACTATTCTTACTGGGGTTAGATGATATCTCAAAATACTTTTGATTTGCATTTCTCTGATCATTAAGGATGATGAGCATTTCTTCATGTGTCTGTAGACCTTGCGCCTGTTGTCTTTAGAGAAGTTTCTCTTCAAGTCCTTTTCCCACCCTGAGATGGGATCACTTACCCTTTTGTTGCCAATACGCTTAAGTTCTCTGTGTATTTTGTTTATTAAACCTTTGTCTGAGGCATAACCTGCAAATATTTTCTCCCATTCTGAGGGCTGTCTGCCTGCTACACTTACAGTGTTCTTAGCAGTGCAGAAGCTTTTTAGTTTGATCAAGTGATCTTTATCCTCCAAATTTATGCTTACTAAACAAAAGTACAATCTTCTTTTTACCACACTCATTATAATGACCTTAATCCTGACTGGTTGATAGATAACTCAACATGGTGTTTCATTCCATTTCCCTCCATTCCCATGGCTATCACCAAGGCTCGTCTCTTCTCCTGGCTTCCTGCTGATCCAGTCAGTCTCTTTATTGAACCCTCTCCTTTGATGTTCTCAGCAAATCCCCTTCTACTCAACATAGTGCTGGAAGTCCTAGTGAGAGCAATCACATAAAAGAAGGAAATCAAGGACATTCAAAGGGGGGAAGAAGAGGTGAAATTATCACTCCTTGTAGACATTATGATCTTATGAATGTCTAGAAAACCCCAAAGATTCAATCAAGAGAATCCCGGAATTGATAAATACATTCAGTGACGTCTCAGGCTACAAAATCAATGTACACAAATCAGCAGTAACTTTCATACACACCAACAACAGTCAAGCTGAGAATCAAATCAAAGACACAATACCTTTCATGATAGCAACAAAGATGATAAAACACCTAGCAATATTTTTAAGCAAGGAAGTGAAAAATCTATGAAATAGAGTGGCGCCCGTAGCTCAGAGGGTAGAGTGCCAGGCAAATACATCAAGGCTGACAGGTTGGAATCTGACCTGGGCTAGTTAAAGCAACAATGACAACTACAACAGAAAAATGGCCGGGCATTGTGGTGGGTGCTGGTAGTCCCAGCTACTTGGGAGGCTGAGGCAGGAGAACTGCCTAAGCCCAAGAGTTGGAGGTTGCTGTGAGCTGATGCTACAGCACTCTACTCAGGGTGACATACTTAGACTCTGTCTCAAAAAAAAGAAAAAGAAAGAAAAAAATCAAACTGCCCCATTAAAAATTAGGCAAAAGACATGGGCAGAAACTTTCCATATGAAGATGTACTTATGGCCAACCCACACATGAAGAAATGCTCAACATCTCTAGTCATCAGGAAAATACAGATTACAACCAAAATGAATGGCTTTCATCAAAAAGTCCCAGAACAACAGATGCTGGTGTGGATGCAGAGATAAAGAAACTCTCATACACTGCTGGCCACGGTGCAAACTAGTACCCCCTCTATGGAAGGTAGTATAGAGATACCTCAAAGAACTAAATAGGGACCTACCATTTGATCCAGCAATCCCACTACCAGGCATTTATCCAAAGGGGAAAAAATAAGACATTTTATGAAAAAAAGAATCTTGCACATGAATATATTGGGGTGTCCAACCTGTGGCCCACGGCCCACATGTGGAATATTTGAGGTCTGTTTGGCTGCTCTGTGGTGTTGGATATCATAAACATTATTCACACACCTTTTTTTCTTTGTTGTTGTTCATCAGCTTCCATTGGCGTTTGTGTATTTCATGTGTGGCCAAGAGACAACTCTTCTTCTTCCAATGCGCAGCAGAGAAGAAAAGCAGTTGGACACCAAGAGGCACAATTCACAATTCCAAAGAATTGGGAAAAACCCTAGTATCCAACAATATGTGGATTGAATGAATTAATACAAGGGGTACACCCTGGAGTTCTACTCAGCCATAAAAAGGTACTGGTGAAACTAGCTAGTATCTTTCGTAACAACCTAGATAGAACTAGAGTCCATTCTTCTAAATGAAGTATCAAGAATGGAAAAGCAAACACCACATGGACTCAATACTAAACTGAAACTAGTCGATCAACATGGATGTGCACACATAGAAATAGGAACTCGATGGAAATCCAGTAGGTGGGAGGGGGTGGAAGAGATGGGTACGTTCACAGCCAGTGGATATGGTGTGCATTTTTTGGGTAAAAGGCATACTTACATCTTTAATTTAACACGTACAAAAGCAAATTACGTAGTCAAAATGGGTGTACTCCCTCATATTCTAAATAAATAAATAAAAATCAAACAATCCCCCAATCCTCCTACATTTAAAAACTGTACCAATACTCAGAGGAAGAAATCTGAAATGTAGGAAGAACATAAACAGTTACATATATTATAAAAGTGTTTTTTTTTTTTTTTTTGTAGAGACAGAGTCTCACTTTATCACCCTCGGTAAGTGCCGTGGCGTCACACAGCTCACAGTAACCTCCAACTCCTGGGCTTAGGCGATTCTCTTGCCTCAGCCTTCCGAGTAGCACAGGCGCCCACCACAACGCTCGGCTAGTTTTTGGTTGCAGTTTGGCTGGGGCCGGGTTTGAACCCGCCACCCTCAGTACATGGGGCTGGCGCCCTACGGACTGAGCCACAGGCACCACCCTACAAAAGTGTTTTTAATTCAGTCTAATCCAGTACACAGTCTAATCAAATTGCTGCCATGTTGTAGGGGAAACAAAGTTCTCATAAAAATAAAAGTTTGAAAAGCCAAAATACATGTCACTGAGAGTCAGAAGAAACGCCTGTATGTTTTCTTGCCTCTTTTTATATGGTGTTTACAGATAATGTGGGGGAACACTCCCTCTGTATTTTCTTCCCATTACTATCATGCTTGGATTTTAAAACGAAAAAAAAGTATCATGTATTTAATGGAAATTCGCGTCAGCCTGGAGTAGAATAATGAAAATGAGAAGTGAGATGGAGGACACTTTCAGGGATCATCAAGTCACTCCTGGGGCCAGGGACAATCCTAGAAAGAAGATACATTGTCCTCCTTTTAAACCGATGGTCATTCCAGAAAGAGTTCCAAATTGTTTCACTAGGTGCTGGGCTTGGTGCATGGCTTCCCAAGGGGGGTACGTCAAGGGCGACCATAGTGACATTCAGCAACGAGGTACCTTGCACATTGTCTAAGATGAGTTTGCAAACTTAATTGTCAGAACTCTTGGGTGTATGCACAACCTATATACAATGCTTTTTCCCCAAATACATTAACCGATGTTAGTATATATCACTTTACTACTGAGAAAACCAATATATTTGATTTTACATACATATCTAATTTTCATATACATCAGACTCTATAATTTTATACATTTACATGTATGATTTTTTATATCAGATGCTGAGAATCCTATATTTCAGGAAGATCCAATTCCATTTTTATTTCCAATTATAATGTACCATATAAAAAGAGGTGGATAACATAGGGGAGCTCTACACATTTTTAAGAGGAAAATTCCAATTTTTACTCTCCTTATTTTACTTTCCTTTTCTCCCTATCATCAAAAAAAATACTTTAATTTGGTGCTCAGTGAACTGACATGCTTGCTTAGCTGAACAGCAGCTTTGCCAGCAGTGGCCAGATAAATATTATCCAGAGTAAAATCATTTCCGATGTTCCCTGGACTCATGAAACAGCCGCCACAGACACCACAGACTCAGTAGTTATACCCATATATTAGCTGGAATATCCAGAGGGTGTCAAAAAATGTATATGTACTTTAAGAAGAAAAAAACTATATTAAAGCTATAATAGTGTACGCGGATATGAAAAGATGAATGCAAGTCACTTTGAGCACCTTTTGTAATTGCAGAAGTCAAATGTGACTTGACTATCACAATTTTAATACAGTTTTTTCTTTGCTTAAAATGTGTATACATTTTCTGACACTGTCCCTATTAAATGCCTCATGTGATTCGTACTCCAGTGATCCTGATTTGATTAATTCACATTGTATGTCTTTTTGAAAACATCCCATGTACCCGACAAAGACATACAATGTTATGTTGATAAAAAAGTCAAAAAGTAAAATAAATACATTAATAAAATTAAAACACTAAGAATCCAATTTAACTATTTAAATTCAAAGGTAGTCTCTAACACTTTTTTTTTAAACCACTGTTTCTTGTTCTTCCTTTTGAAATATATTTTTAGAGGGGCCTTAAGGGCATTATTAAATTAATCATAAGGCTAATTAAACTAATTAATTAAACTAATTATAGTGTCATCTTGCTGGATTTCTTTATGATGAGCTGTGGATTAAATGTCCAGAGGTCAGTGCAGACACCACACACCATCACGAAAAGCGTGGCGTGCAGCTATGGACTCCAGCATGGCTCTTTACCTGTCTCCCTCCCATATGCCCATGGCTATTTCCTAAGAACCACAATGTCCTAGGCAATTTCATGACAAAGATGAAGCACAGCTCTGTCTAGAAGGCTCTGGGAATTCTGCAGGGGACACTTACAACTTCACAGGATGACAGCCCTGTGTAATAATGGCCCTGAGGAGATGTGATGGTAGAGGCTGTGGGCCATCAGGAGGGCCAGACAACACAGCAGAGGGGAGGGACAGAGGCTGGTGGTGATGAGCTGAATCGGGGAAGGCTATGGAGAAGGTAAACAAGCAACTCAGACAGAAGTTCCGATGATTATCATCAGAGTAATCTGGACTCCAGAAGTGGGACACTGACACGTGAAGTTGAACCAAAAGGCAAAGGCCAAGTTTGGAATGAATGAATGGTTAGATTCGTGGACCATCTTATTCATAACAGTGTTTGTCAAATGTTAGGATATTCTTTAAATCACAAGTGCCAGGAATTGTTTAGAGGAAAAAGAAAAAACAAAAGTTTCTGTGACGTGGCCAACATCGTCTAATTTTTTTTTAGTCTCAATATTAAGGGGATACATGTTCTTGTTACATGGATAACTTGTATAATGCTGAAGTCAGGGATTTTAGTGTGCTCATCACCCATATAGAGTTCCTTGTATCCGAAAGGTAAGTTTTTATCCCTAACTCCCTCTCAGCCTCCCCCTTTCCCTCCCCCCTTTCTTGATTTCCTGTGACCTTGACACTTCTTTGTGCCCATGTGTGCTCATCATTTAGCTCCGTATTATCAGAGGACATTTGCGGTTGGTTTCTCCATTCCTGAAGAACTTCACCGAGGATAACGGGCTCCAGTTCTATCCAAGTTGCTGCAAATGATATTATTTCATTTATTTTTATAGCTGAGTAGTACTCCATGGCATATATACCACAATTTCTTTATCCATTCGTCAACTTATGGGCACTTAGGCTGACGCCACATTTTTTGTGATTGTGAATTGTACTGAGATAAATATTCCAATGCAGGTGTGCTTTTGATAAAATGCTTTCTTTTCCTTTGGGTAGATGTCCAGTAGTAGGATTGCTGGATTGAATGGTAAGTCTACATTTATTTCTTTAAGGAATCTCCATTCTGTTTTCCATAGAGGTTGCAATTCCCACTAATAGTACAGAAGCATACCCCTTTCTTGGCATCCATTGCAACATCTGCTTATCATTTCATTTTTTTAAATTAATTTTTTTCACTGTTTATTAATGGCCATTCTGATAGAGGTAAGGTGGTATGTCACTATAGTTTTAATTTGAATTTCCTTGATTAGTGATGAGCATTTTTTCACACTTTTTTTTTGGTCATTTTTCTACCTTCTTTTGAAAAACTTCTCTTCACATCTTTTGCTCACTTTTGAATGGGGTTGTTTGTTTTGTTTTTTGTTTGTTTTATTTTGTTTTCCTGCTGATTTGTTTGAGTTCCTTGTAGATTCTGGATATTAGCCCTTTATTGGAGTATAATTTGCAAAGTGTTTAGAAAGTCCTTCTGAAAAAAATAACTGTTTGATTACGTTGAACTCAGCTTATCTAACACATGTGACTATGGAAGCCCCCAGTATAATAATGCAAATCACAAAGGGCTGAGCTGGTTGTTCACGGCACACGCTTTGGCAAATGCTGCTCTAGTTAATGAGAAACCATTGAAAGACATTAAGCAGATGGCTTTAGACAGATCTCTTGCTTGGCCAACAGTGTGAAAATGAATGGAACAGGAGCAAGACCACAGGAAGGAGATGTGGGCAGGAGGCTTTGCTCTTTAAAATTAGAGAGCAAAGGGTGCAGGTTTCTAAGACCCTAGCAATATGAGCATCCTGTGATGCTAAAAATTAAGTCATTCTAAAATTGAGTTCAGAATCCTGTACTAAACAACTGCCCCAAATAATAAACATTTTGGTGTTTTAAGTGTGTTTAGTCCTTTTAAAGGTAAGCTGCACAAGGAGATACACTACTATTGCAACTGAGTCTGCAAAAGCATCAAGTAAGGTGCAGTCCCTGCAGCTTTATTACATTGGAGGAGGTGTCCCTAAAAATCATAATATACCTAAAATATTAAAATTCAGTTCCTTCTCATAGATTATTATCACTATTCTAGCATTTCCGCAACCCAAACTATTATATCTTGCCAGGCAATGTCATTCTTACTACCAAGCACAATTTTTATGACTTTCCAATCAATTCATTAGATTTAAATCATAGAATATCCCTTCAGACATATATATATGCATATATATATATACACACTCATATATATAATATATAATACATTATATATTATACATACAATATATGTATAATATATAATAATACATATTATATATCAATGTATTATATATTATATATGATTGAGTTATATATTGAGTGATATATATCAATGTATTATATATTGCATATATGATATTGATATATATAATATATATAATATCTAATTATATATATATATCAGACATTGATATTTTTGAACACAAATCTCCTTCATTTCAGGTAACAATTTTTAAAAAATATTTTAATTAATATTATCTGCAAGAACATGGCAGTCACCTTCTTTCTGAGCCCCTGAGGGTTTCTAATGGAATACTGAATCCTATACCTTTGAAGAGGCTTTCTAGAGTCAATATTGATGGGGAAACCTAAGAGGAGCAGCTCTACTGGGTGTCGCTTTGTTACATTATGAGGCTTTATTATTGGCAAGCAAACTGACTAGGAGCTAGCGAGGCCAGGTTTATTGGCTGTAAAGTATATATCCCCAAGGAAGACTTAACTGCACTCAAGTCCTTAATGGATCACCTGTTGGTTACATTTCCACTTTAGTCTCATTGTGTGAACTGTAAGAGAGTGCTCAAACTACTGAAGCTGACAACAACAAATCAGGTAACCACAACCCTTCCTCCTTGAAATTAAAAACAGTCTAGAAGCAAATATGCTGCTAAGTACTTTCAAGTAGGTAGGCATCTCTTACTAATGGTGAATTAACAGCTGTATTAGTCTCTAAATAAACTAATCAATACAAGCTTAGAGTTCGTTCTTGGTTTTTGTTGTTGTTGTTGGTTTTGCATAGGGCTCTCAATCTTACTTTAATTTCAAAAGGTTGAGATAAATAATATTACAACTCCTTTTTCTATAAAAATATTATCCTCGAGTTTTAATGACCCCTTGCTTGGTCACCTGTTCTTGGATCTTGGGGAATATCTGTCCATGGTCCTTGCCAGCCAGCTCCTGCCCATCCATCCCACAGGCTTCACTGATACCTCTCAGAGAAGCTGAGAAGTAGCTCAGCTGAACTCTTTGGCTATTCTCATCCACTGGCATATGCCTGAGAGCCCCTGTACTCCTCGTGTGGCCTGGACACACTTATAATATCTCAGTCGCTACCTTCAGTGACCACTGGATGCCTGTCTCACAGAGCCTGGTACACACAGGTGCTGAGTAAACTGACCCTCAGCCACTTCACAACTTCTTGCATTTTCTCTGTCTCTCTCATGGTTTTGCACACAGTGTAGGTATTGAAGCAGGGGAAGCTGCTATTATCTCTAGAATCAGATATTTTTTAATTTGGACTTCTTATTTTTTCCAAAATGGGGGATTTTTCACAAGACAGGAAGCTTTCAAATCTCATGCTGGGAAGATAGCACAGGGATGTGCCTCAAAACCCAAAGGTACACGCTTCTTCCCTGAATGGCCTTCCACTGCCTTTTCTCTCCAAGAAGTAAAACAGGTTCCGTTCTGGTGGCACCAGAACAAGCTGCTTTGAAATCCATTTGCATTTGTATGCAAGAAACATTTGTGTGACTTTTGTCTCTGTTGGCCTCAGTCTCCTTGTGTTTAAAAAATGATGATTACCCAGACAATAAGAATTGTCTAGATAAAGATTATGTCACATGTCAAGGCTCAGTCTGAACGAAAGTCTCTTCGTTTTAAAATAAATTAGTGTAGTATGATCTTAACATGAAGGACTCTTTCATTTAAATAATAGGAAAAAAAGAATCCTTTCCAGAGGGCCACCCTGATCTGATGTTCAAGTATATTCCATGCATGTCTGTGTTTCCACGTCGGCAGTCTATTTTATCAACTCTTGTCAGTTTCCTAAAGCTGCCATAACAAATTACCACAAACTCAGTGGTTTAAAACAACAAAAAGCTATTCTCTCTGTGTTCAGGAAGCCAGATGCCTAAGATCAAGGTACTGGCAAAGCCAAGCTCTCTCTAGATGTCCTAGTTGTGAGTCTGTGCTTGATTCTTCCAGCTTGGTGGCTGGCGGTGGCTCCATCACACTAATCTCTGCGTCTGTACTCACATGGCCGCCTCCTTTTCATGTAACTTCTTTTGATCTGTCTTTTATCAGAGTGCTTGTCACTGTATTCCAGGTACCACCTGAATAAACCAGGATGATCTCATCTCAAAATCCTTAACTCCGTTACATTTTCAAATCTCGTTTTCTAAATAAGGTTACCTTTACAGGTTCCTGAGGTTAGAACGCAGCTGTGTACGCATCCCACCGACTACAACATCAGACAGAAAATAATTCAATATTACCAAATGTACCAAAACTCAAATATTTCTCATTAGCCCATCATATTTCAGAAAGCATTAAGTAGAAAGTTTTGAAAGAATTAAACAAACTTTGTAGCTATTTTCATCAGCAAGGGGAAAGTATATTTCATTTGGCTAGTCTGATGTCAAAGGAAAGAAGTTAAATAGTAGTCTTTTTTTTGAGACAGAGCCTCAAGCTGTCACCTTGGATAGAGTGCCGTGGCATCACAGCTCCCAGCAACCTCCAATTCCTCGGCTCAAGTGAGTCACCTGCCTCTGGGCTCAAGTGAGTCACCTGCCTCAGCCTCCCAAGTAGCTGGGACTACAGGGGCCCGTCACAACGCCCAGCCAGTTTTTTGGGGATTTTTTTTTTTTTGGTTGTAGTTGTCATTGTTGTTTGGTGGGTCTGGGCTGGATTCGAACACGCCAGTTCAGGTGTACATGGCTGATGCATTAGCCCGTTGAGCCACAGGGGCCGAGCCTAAATAGTAGTCTTTTAAAAATGATTTATGGCTGAAACCAGGAGACAAGAATACTTGATTGCATTGCTTGAAAAACTCCAAGCCAGGCAAAAACTTTCATTAAGGACAACAGGGCCTTCACATTTCCAAAAGGAACTGAAAAAGGTATCAAAATTATAAGAACAATTCTATTCTCCCAAATTGTAAATAATTGAAATGCTGTGATCTTCAAATCTAAACTCAACATCTGCCTACTGTTCCAATGATGTAAGCCAAATAGATAAGATTTGAAATACAAAGAAATTCTTTTTAATATTAAAAACAAACAAAAAAACCCCAATTTTATTACCAGTCTTTTAATTGATTACATTCTATCTCTAGCACTGAGTTTTCCCTGATACCAGACTAGGCAAAACCTTGCTAATCAAACCTTACTATGACTTAATTCACTTAAATGAATAAGCATTGCTTAGAATATGCTCAGAATAAAAATCCTACAAGAGAAAAAAATCCAGAACTTCAAAAACAAAGAAAAGAGCCCACCCTTCATATGATCAAGCATTATTCCACATACTGGAGATTTACTTGAAGATGGATTTTCTTTTTTTTTGGCCTGGTTTAGGCCACCTGAAATTGTTTGGCCTTTATAATTGTGAATTTGAGTTATTCTAGCAATACTTTTCACATAGTAAGGCTTCTTGGAAAGGATTCTACTTTCTCTAGTATATCTCCACCCTTCATGAATGTTAATAATCCTTAAGGTGATGAGGCGTCTTTGGCCATTGTTAGATTTGTATTTAAGCTGCTCTTAAATGTATAAGAAAATAAACACTATATTTTAACTAAAAGTAGAAGCAAAGGGAATAGAAACTTAAACACATGTAAAATTGTTTATATTTTTTCCAAATACAGTATACTTCCAAAAAGAGTTACTTCAATTAATACGACTACATTATACCATATTTCTAATGTCTTCAAAAGGAAGCTCAATTATAATAAATTATTAAAAGAAATAAGTATGAATAATATAAGTAATAATTCCACA